>JAQFZF010003157.1:0-11632 GCA_034695365.1 Enchytraeus norvegicus
TTGAACGACAACAAGCCCACTGATAGGTTTAGAATAGATCATTATTGCTGTCAATCAAGTCTTTGTTCTATAACCGTCACCCGTTTGTTCTATACGAGCCAGGTGGTCTAAGCTCAGATCAATCGATATCATAGGGTTAGTTAGAACCAATCAGGGCTGGCTATCGGTGTTGTTAATCAGTTTGAGCGCATATTGAATGTTACATCTCGTCTATATTAAATAATACATTATACTGAAGGCAATTGTGATTTGTTAAATCTATCAGTAATGGTTATGGTTTGTATCATGGTAATCAATCAATCTAATTGAATTAATTCATAGTTTAATTAGTTAATTAATTAATTAAACAATTGCAACCTAGACTATGTAGCCTAGGCTTCAATAAACTACAAACAATGCTGTAAGACATCTGCCAGTCTGTAGTTTGAGTGACCTATTGGTCTAATGCACACATGTTATAAGCCATATGTGCTCATTCAAATAGTTCCTCATCATTTTTGCAGCAATATACACTGTATGTGTAAATTTTGCTGAACATTCTGCTAACAAACATTAGTTTCGCAGACTTTTTTTTACAGATTTATGAAAGATAAATAGTACAGCTCAGGAAAAATGACGTTTGATTCAACTGTTCTAAGTCATCAGACATGTGTGTATGTATTTGTGTGTGTGTGTTTGTATCTGTGTGTATCTATGTTTGTATCTCTAGGTGGACGTTTAACCCTGCCGTCCTAACTAAAGTCATCACTGCAGGCAGCAGCAGCAGCAGCAGTGGGGGCGGGCCCAGCAGTGCTATAGCCCCTACAGGCTCCACCCCTGTAGCTAGCTGTGGGCTGGGCCAGGGTGAGGGGGGCGTGACCGGGGGAGGGGCCCAACAGTTTGTGGTGGGTGACCTCGTACAGATCTGTGGGGATGTGGAGAGAATGAAGCAGTTACAGCGGGGTCATGGGGAGTGGGCGGACGCAATGTTACCGGTATGTAGTACAGATTTGATAATGGTTTATTGGAAGTCTCTTTTAAATATAGGTACAGAGAGGTCACTGGGACTGGGCGGATGATATGTTACCGGTATGTATATATACTATATATATTATATATAGTACAGATTTGGTAGTGGTCCATTGAAATACAACAGGTTAAACAAGAATACATGCATGACTCTATCAATCAATCGATGAGTGAAGATTTAACGTCCAGTTTAGAACTCCCTCGAAGGCAATATCAGAGATGTCCCATGCGGAATGCGCAACTACTGACAGGATTCGAACCACCAGAACACTCTTGCAGAGGCATAAGCTGATGAGATAGCGGGATCCAAAATAATAATATTAATAATAAATGTTTAAATGTTTGTTTCCTCATCCAGGGGTGATATCATGGACGTCAAATAGTACAAGTTCATTACCATTCAACTATTTCTCGTTTAGTAGTCACATTGCGGAGTGCGTAAACTCAACATGATGCTTTAGATAAGAAAACTTCAATGTTAACCTGGCTTCTATAGCTATAATGGGGCGAGATAGGACGATTTACTATATCTCTATGTTCGAAGCAAATTTTCGAAAATCTGCTAATTCTACCAAATTTGCCATACGAAAATGAGAAAAAGGACTCTTAACATCAACAAAATTTAACATGAAATTTTGGCGCCTTTTTCTGGTCTATTGATTTTGGAATAACTGTATGCCTACTCAAATTCATTTAAAATTCTATCTAAGTTAAAGCCAATGTGGAAAAGTTACAATGCCATAAACCTTTCCTGGGCAGTGCAGAGAGAGAGGGAGAGAGAGAGCGAGAGAGAGATAGGACTATCTACTCTATAAGAGTGTAGATAATAAAAATATAGTCAGGGTGTAGTTTAATTAATTTCAGATTTTATTTATAGAGTTATAATATTCTTTAAGAGCCGAACATTGTTTTATGTTTAACACCTTTAGTTGTTGCAGTAGTTTTTATATATAGTGCTGATTCCAGGAGGGCCTGTTTGTAACTTTACATGTATTTTCTTAAGTAGATGTCTATTTTTGTTAGCTCCGCTAGCGGTAGCTGAGATCTTTTCGATTCTTTCCAACTTTTGAAAACAAGCATAATAGATTACTGCTGAGCTTGACATAAAGACTCGTAAGACATAAGCTTTTGGGTTTAGCATCTGCTCCTCATCACATTAATACTGTCCTGGCTAGGACTCTAGTCTGTGGCCTCCTGATTAGCAGGCAAGTCTGGTACATGTAGGTTTATCGGCTGTCTGCGCTTACTGCAATCATGCGTCCTTTACGACAAAGCTACGTTTGCCACTATTGGATAGATCAGTCGGTAGTAAGGTTGCCTGACCTGATGAGCAGTAGATCAAGGGTTCGAGTCCCAGCCGGGTCAGTCTCTGATAGTATCCTTTGGATACGGAAACAGACGTTAAATATAGCGGTACAGTTTTACAGTTTTAATCAGGTAAGATCTGACAAAAAATGAAGATAAGATTAAACAAGAATATAAATACGTGCGTATGTTATGTCTCTGACATCGCCTTCAGGTGAGGAACTGGACGTTAAATCCTCGTTGATTGATTGATTATGTGTTAACATTTAACTCGGTGCTATTGGTTAATGCTTCCAATTGGAACAATTCTAATTATTTACACAAAATCAGAGCATTCAGCTTAACTATACAAAAACTGCAGAGCAATCTGTTGAGTTAAGATAAAAGCTGTAAACTAATCATCGTGTCGGACACTCAACGTCACATTGTGACGTTGAGCAGTCTTGATTACACTCTATGCGCTTCTGACATTGACGTTGAACAGACGTGCACTCATAACACCATTTGGTTATTATCACTGATGTTATTATTATTGCCCAGTGTTTTGATTACCTTGATTAATTGACGTTTTGTTTGATTGATTAATTGATTGATTAACCGATATATTGATTGAGCAATGGATTGATTGATCGATCGATTGATTGATTGATTGATTGATTGATTGATTGATTGATTGATTGATTGATTGATTGATCGATCGATTGATCGATTGACTGATCGATCTATTGATTGATTGATCGATTGATTTTTGATAGATTGACCATTTAGATCATAGATGGTTGACTGTTTGAGAGATTGTTGGTTGATTGTTGTTGATTTTGATGGTTGACTGGTTGATAGATTAAACGGCAACTTACCCTGTGTATAAAACTAATAAATTATTTGTTTTGGTTATCTCTAATGTATTGAAATATCGTAAAGATAAGCCCAGCTCGTCTGATATTGAGATCAAATACGTTCTTTAAATACGTTCTGTATAACACCATGAAGTTATTATCACTGCAGTTTATAACTCTGATTTTCCATTCTTGCTAATCTGAATTTCGTTTTAATACTGGCAAGATCGTTTTTGTTAGCTCCGCCTAGCGGTAGATGGATTAAATGGATTTATGTTGAAGAGAGGCTTCTGAGCTTGACGCTAAACGAAAGCCAGCGTCGATCTTTTCTGTAGTAAATGGAAGAATATTCCGTTGAATGACATTAATATTCTTTGATACTCGTATTGGTCTTGTGCTTCTGAACCTTGACGTTAAAACACGCCAACCTACCTTTACCCTTATATAATTAATTGCATCATTGCATCACTGCCATAATTGAAGCAGCAGGTATACATTTACCAAGACATGCTCTGGCGACTGCAATTAGTAGCCAAATTTGGATACGAATCTTGGTTATCTCGCCATCTGCGAGATCAAAGCATACGCCATTATTATTACATCACAGAACCACTCGCATTATGTCCTGATATAGTTGTCCATCTATTGATAATTATAATTAATGATTTGTATTGACTGATTTATGTTTATTTTAATTATGATTTACGTCAATTCTTTGATTAATAATAATGATAATAATTATGATTAGTTTATTATTCAGTAATTGATTGATTGGTTAAAGATTGATTGATGTATTGATTGATTGATTGATCGCGAGATAACCCACGAGTAAGCACAGTTATTATAGGCGGAGCTGATGAAGGGTTGAATCTTTTTCTTGGTTGATTAGTTAATTGATAAATTGATTGATTGATTGATTACACACAGACGCTGAGTAAGATAGGACAGATACAGCAGATTTACCACGACAATGACCTCTAAGTGGAGGTTTGATTGATTGATTGCTTAATTTATTGATTGTTTGATTGACTGATTGTTTGATTGATTGATAGATTTATTTATTTATTGTTTATTGATTGATTACACACAGACGCTGAGTAAGATAGGACGGATACAGCAGATCTACCATGATAATGACCTTAAGGTAGAGGTGTGTGGCACCTCCTGGACTTACAATCCTCTCGCTGTCACCAAGGTGGCTTCCTCTGATGGTACAGCTGTGGGCAACTCTTCAGGAGGTAAATCATTCCATTTTCATTTCTCAATTTCTGTTTTTGTGTTCGATTTATTATTTTACCACTCCATGATTTATCATACCTTCACCGTAGATGACACACAACGGAACAAGTACATATATTCGATTAACCTGGCAGAGACCCTGAGGTTATTATTTTTCTTGCCAGATGATGTGGCAATCGATTCCAGATAACTCAATTCTGAGATACTTAATTTTAACATCCTACCAATGCGTCAAGCCTCGCTCCCCACACATCCATGGACACGATGTGTATCAGTAGCCTGATAGGATAATTGTGTATCTACGCTAGCCACCTTTGGCACCATGAAAAGGTAAAGGTATGATCCAGTGGCATAGCTTCGGGTTCAGAGCCCCCCTGCAAAATATTGTAAATTTCGCTCCTGGGCACCCTTCTGGTAGACATTGGTAGACAATGTTATCTTGTCCCACAGGTAGACATTACATAACATAGTGTGAAATGTGAATATGACGGACGATTTATGTACTGCGTAAAATATCGTCTCGAAAAACACGAGCGGCGGGCTGGGCCCCCCCAAAGGCTTCCCCCCTCCCCCCTGTGTTAAAGGGTATGCAAGGGCAGTAGTTACGCCCCTGGGATGATCAGTCATCATTGAGACGTCAGACTAGAGAAATCTGTAAACATGTACGATGTACGTATGTAATGTGAGGAAAACTTAGAGACATTGCAATGCTACACGGATGGAGTTTACAAGATGCACTATGTCAACAAGGGTTTAATCGTTGATTCTTCTTGCAATGATGATGTCAGAGACAAACCCGGCTGAGAGTCAAACCCATCGGCCTCCTAATTTCAAGACAATTTAATGATGGTATTACTCTCGTTATTATTCTAAATGCAACTGAAACAGTAGGCCTCTGAATTATTTTGCATTAGTGTTTGACATGCAGCGTCCTTGAAGACCTCTTTATTGCCCACATTAATGCTTTAAAATATATAATATCCATTATTTTAATTCTGATTACCCGACGTTGTAAGGGTATTTATGGATATCATAATATTTAATTTAAAGTTACTTATTTTATCAGTGTTAAATTACTGAAGGATAAAGTTATAATTTTGAGAATTGATGCACTTTTTGACCTTCTTTATTCTATTTATCATAGTATTTACCAGTAATTTTTTCTAATCGCCTCTTTCTGCAAAAATTAGGAATACAAAATGAATGATGTACAAAAGGAATGGACTTTCTGCTAGAATTGGTATCATTTTCTGATTTTCAGTTGATGCATGTGATAAAATAAATAAATGTGCTCCCATATTTGACGTTATACATTACATCAATAACGTATAGTACATTATGTTAGGATGACACCGTGTGGGTTAGGGGTATTTGAGTATTGTTTTTGCAGTTCATATTTAGTGTTTTACAGAGATACTGAGCGTTCTACTGAGGATATAATTTGAGTGTTAGGAGACGTTAATGAAGAATTGGTCAGGGCTGCAACCAATATAGGGCTAGATGTCATAATGGATGATCAGTGATTGATTGATTGATTGCTATACAGAGAGACTGTTAGAAGAAGTTGTGTTGAGAGCACGTGTCAGTGATAGGTGCATCTCAAACAAGATTCAGCGAGTTATAAGAATCTTGATGGTGACATTAATGAAGAATTGGTCTAGGCTGCAAAGTGATAGATATCATCGTGGATGATTACTGATAAGTGGTTGATTGATTGATTGATTGTGGTAGAGAGACTAAGCGCCCTGCTGAAGAAGTTATTTGAGACGCACCTGTCGGGAGATGTTAATGAAGAACTGGTAAAGGCTGCGGCTAATGGTGACATACAGAAAGTAGAGGAGCTGCTGCAGAGAGCTGATGTGGATGTAAGCTAAATCTTCATTTTTTTCCTTATTTAAAGTTAAAAAGTCTGTGATGGCTCCGGCAAACTTGAGAATAGACCAGCAGAAAACTGAGCGTTTTTCTTAAAAGCCGACTAACGAAGTCACTATGACAGTTATTTTCAAACCAGTCCTTGCAGTTACAGCAGGAGCTGGTGGGCGTGGACAGAGTTCTACCGAGACAGCCAAGCTATGACTTGTTTTAAGTCCAAACTAAAAGTAAAAATCATTCGATTTTCTTAATTCAACCCAGCAGCCAGCGCTTCTGTGACATTGTTAAGAGATGTGCTATATAAAAGCTTCTGATTGACTGAATGCGTATTAACAAATTATGTAGTTATACGCCATTGATCTGTCGTTAGGCAGTGCACTGGGAGAGAGATCAAGGCTAAAGCAAATACCACACAAACAACCAAAACCAATTTAGCAAATAATATTTAGTTCAGTTTGTAATTTGCCGTCAGTTCTGCTTCTAGAGGGTACATCAGTGACATGTGACCTTGCGGATTTGACCTGAGATTCTTTGGAACTCTATCCAGATGCTTAATCAACTGGCTCAGTCGCAGTTGTTTATTTTCATAATCTATCAGGGACGTCCCTGACAACATCAATAGTGTCATAAAGAAAGTAGAATAGTAATTAGAGCAGCTTTAGGGAGCTGATATCAATGTAAAATATTTAGTCAAATTTGATGAAAGGTTTAAGTTTGTGACAAAATTAGAGAACAAGTTAATGAATTGAATCTAATATTTTATTTCAGTAATTTAAATGTTAGTAAATCAGTTGTTTATTTCCTTACTTATTGCATCATCGAGACCTGAAACGCTTAATATATTTGTGTTTATGTGTACTTGTAATTGTTTGGTGGTTTGTGTGTTTGCTCGAACTGTGAATTTTGTATGTGTGTTTGTATGTGTAGGTTAACGGTGTGTTTGCTGGACACACCGCCCTACAAGCAGCCTCACAGAACTGTTGTATGTGTGTTTGTATTTGTAGGTTAACGTTGTGTTTGCTGGACACACAGCCCTACAAGCAGCCTCACAGAACTATTGAATGTGTGTTTGTATGTGTATTTGTATGTGTAGGTCAACGGTGTGTTTGCTGGACACACAGCCCTACAAGCAGCCTCACAGAATGGCCACTCTGAACTCATCAAGATTCTCATTAGTCATGGTGTTGATATGGAAGTAGAGGTAATACATTCATGATTATTTATCTAATTTTTAGATAAGTATGAGTGTGTTTAACGTCAAGGTTCAGAAGCACAAGGCTTCTGTTCAAGACGGCTCAACACGACCTAGCACAACCGTCACTTTTGTGAGGTTGAATTAAAGCTTAATACAGATTTTATCTCTCATAATGCCAATCAATTTAGTGCAGAGCATAAAGTAGACCAAATAAAATTATAATTTATTTTTATTGTTGATATTTGAGCACCCAAAACGAATTTTGCAACCTTGTAAAGCAATTACACCATTTGTATAATTATCAGAATTATATATAATTATCAGAATTATATATAATTATCAGAATTATATATAATTATCAGAAGGCAAACACATAATATTATTACGGCTATCATTGTATCTGAGTTTTCACCTTGTACTCTAGAATACAAATTACCCGTGTTGGGTCTGGAATATTTGAGACTAGTCCAACCGATAACTGCACGTGTTTCGTAAGAGCCGACTAACGCAGATACTGAGGAAGGCAATGTAAAACCATCTCAAAATCTATATTTTCCTTGAATAAGGCATCATTGTAGGTGTGGAAAGGCAAAGCCTTTGTGATGAGATGGACTTATTGGGTTGGTCGATGGTGTGCTCATTAAGGAGTGAGATAATTGATTGTGCGTATGAATTTTTGCCTTGACCTTCCACGTGGCAGAGCACTGGATTGATAAATAGATAGACTAGGTTTATAAAGGACGCTGTAACATGACAAGATGATTAGCGTTATGATAGATAGTCTCTAGATTTTAATAATCAGTAGAATCTTCATTGGAAAATTAGTCGCATTAATGGGGTATTTACAGCAGTTACTATTTATTAATCTGTTAATTGTCAACTTCTTCTAGCAGAATAAGTAAGCATTAATAATAATTAAAAATAGAACTTGTCATTAAGAGCATAATTCCTGGCTAAGCATGCATGCATGTATTAATATGTACTTGTATTCTTGTATGATTCATACATGTACTATAATGTATAATGTATTATTGTATGATGTGCTTGTAATATTCTTGTATTACGTAATATTATGATTTATATCCGAAAGTAGGCTACAAATTATTTAATTTGTAGTATCATACAATGTCTCATACTAATGTATTCTTGTATGATTCATACATGTACTATATTATGTACTTGTATTCTTGTATGATTCATACATGTACTATAATATGTACTTGTATTCTTGTATGATTCATACATGTACTATAATATGTACTTGTATTCTCGTATGATTCATACATGTACTATAATATGTACTTAATATCATTTTTTCCTCAAGTGATCACTGTGTATCTAGAACATAGAAAAATACAATAGAGTGCTTTCTTGATCAATTCAGTTGCTTTTGTAATTTATTATGTGATTTAAAAAATTGAAAATACGTACCCTGGGTGTAAATGGTCCTGTGGGTTTCGACTAAATTGAAAGATTCGCGAAATCAGACGCACTAAATCTCTGCAGAGCGATTGAGAGTCTCTGTTAAATAGAAATCTTGCTGATCCTGGTTATGCAGCGCAATTTGTTTGCCGATGCCAATAAGATAATCAGCTCCACCGGGGTTTGTCAGGCCGATAGTCTTTATGGCCACTGGAATCACCTGATCCGATTGATTGATTGATTGATTGATTGATTGATTTAGGACAAGGATGGAGATCGTGCGGTGCACCATGCAGCATTTGGTGATGAGCCTGAGGTGATCAAGTTGCTGCACCGTGGCGGTGCTGATCTCAACGCACGAAACAAGCGCAGACAAACACCGCTGCACATAGGAGTCAACAAGGGTCACATAGGTGTAGTGAAGATATTGCTGGACCTAGGCTGTCATCCCAGTCTACAGGTTACATTCTCTTTTAATTTTGTTTTCAAATTGTATTGTATTGTATTGTATTGTATTTGTATTGTATATTGTGCTCAAATGAAAACAAGTCTAATTTACGTTTAATTAAATTATTTTTATAATTGATTCATTATTTTTCTAATAGAAATTTCTGATATTCATTTTAGTAATTCTAATTTTTGTTATTATTTTTGTTATTTATTTGTTTTGATATTTGCATTCTTACATGTACGTATTTGTATATTTATTACTGCATTTCATTTTGTTTCTTTATGTAACGGATAAACACCGTTTATTGTAATATTTATTGTAATATTTATTAAACTTTCTTAATGTTTTCTATCAGCAATCATTGCATCAATCTTTTCGGTCTATTTCTGACAGCTCCGTTGGTTGCTGTTAACACAAATTAAAAGCAGTAACCTTACCAAACATTACAATTTGGGTTTAACGTCCTTTTCATCATCTGACGACGATATCAGGGTCGTCTAAACAGCACTTGTAAGCTGTAGTTAACTGGTCAAACAAACACAGTTAACAAATTACAAGTACTGAAAGAGAACAGGGGTCAATTCTGGTCAAACACGGTTAAACACTGGTCAAACACGGATTATTTAGTACTACCATTATTTAGTACTACCATTGCAAATTGATGAAAATCATTAGGAGACGACAACTTGAATTTTGGTATATGAAATGAAGAAAGAGGGGCTGAAATATTTGATGCTCAATGGAAAATAATTATTTGAGGACCAAAAGGTAGGCCACGGCAAACATATATGCAGACGCAACTGGATGCGAATGCCGTTACCCGAGGAAGAATTGAAGAAATCAATATATAACAGTGAAACATACTGCATACCACAAAGGATTGACAAAGTTGGAGATCCATGATCGCTTACGTCCTTAATGGAAATGGTACCTGAAGAAGAGGACCATTGCATATATACAGGGTGCGGATTAAAAAAGTGGACCCCTAATTGTTTTTTGAAATTTTGTTGAGACCATTATGCCTAGGTGCACCATATTTACAGGATATATTAGAAGGCCATTTCACATCATCTGTGTCACTTCATTTCTGACAATTTCATCAAATCATATCAACAGATGGCCAATGGCCATGTTATCGGTTCTATCGTTCGTCACCAAATTTCATTGGGATATCTATAAAATCAAAAAAGTTATTGATATATCAGTATGACGGGTAGACAAATTTTGCAGTTTACAACATCATTCAATGTTAAACAAAGCATGCTTTCTTTCAATGCTTGTCTCTACGTCGTACTGAAATATCAATAACTTTTGTGTTTGATAGATATTCAAATGAAATTAGGTGACAAGAAATATAATTGGCTGTTCTCTATTGCTGTAAAATTTCATAGGATCAGTTCATTAATTACAATATGATTAGATAAAACACATGACTTCATAACAGAATTTTCAGTATTGGTAAACTCTTCTCGGACCCCTGTCATGTTCAAATGTGAATAACTTTTTTGTTTGTAAAGATATCTGAATGACATTTAGCATAGTGTGGTAGCATTGATTGTTCTTCATTCTTTGCAAAATTTTACAGGGATCGGTAGACTATTTACGATTTAGTAGCAAATATAAAAACCTTCTCGCTTATAAAAGACACGGCGTATATTTATATTTGATGGGTACGTTACGGTCACAAAAACGCCCATAAGTAGGCCATCTGTTTATGAAATTTGATGACATTTTTGGCATGATGTAAAACTGGCCTGCTAAGATAACCTTTATATATGGTGCACATTGACTGAATGGTCTTGACTAAATTAAAAACCAATTAGGGTCCACTTTTTTAATCCGCACCCTGTATACTTCAGATCTGGCAGATACCGATCGCAGAGGTTGCGGGATAATTATGAAATATAATGAACACACCTTTTGCTATATTTCATTTTAATTTATTTGTCCATTATTTTTTGTATTATAAATTTTCTACTGTTCATTATTATAGCCATTTGATTTTTTATCATTACTCAAATTGGCATACAGTAGTTGCATATTTATTGCTTTATTTTATTTTGCTATTCTTTATATTACTATTTACAAAAACGCCGTTTATAATGTTATTATTGTATAATTTCTTAATCATCAGTCATGTGTTTTTATGATAATTGTATATCCATTTTCGTTGATTATGTCCTATTTCTGACAGCTCTGTTACGTGCTGAAGGCTATAATGATAATGATTATTCATCAATTAAAAAAGGCTAAAGCCAAAGTTAACGTCAGTTTCACATCTCTTGACAGAAATATCAGTGACGG
>JAQFZF010003158.1:0-11632 GCA_034695365.1 Enchytraeus norvegicus
TAGAGAGAGAGAGAGACAGAGAGAGAGAGAGAGAGAGAGAGAGAGAGAGAGAGAGAGAGCAACACTGGGTTTGTGTGAGAGAGAGAAATATCCAGAAATTTATTATTTTTTAATCAAGGCCCCTCTTTCAAAAATGCAGTTCATGCTACACGTTTCATCCAGAGCTGATTGCATTATAGAGAGACAAGTGTAAGAAGCTTCAACATACTCGCTAGAAAGCTCTCTCTCGGAAGTATAATACTCTAGTACTGTAAAGTCAAACACCACTCAAATAGGAGTCAAAATAAAAAGTATAAAATCAAATAATGTAACAAAATGTAAACTTACAGACGATAATCATCATAGATAACATAATATGTAAGACAATCAATGGAGTGCTCATTATTGAGCGTGATAGCAGACTGTGTTTCAGAATATGTAGCTTAAACCTGCCATTTGGCAGTGCACTAGATAAATTTATTGATACTTGTTAGATTCGGATCCATGGCTCGCCAATCACTGACATGGCCGCTGAGCTTCAAAACTGACGTCGAATTAACTTGTAACGCAGCATAGTAAGCATAAATGGAAACGTTTGAATATATATCTCATTACGAACTGTCAAATAACAGGTCCAAGGTACATATTCTGAATCACAATCTGCTATCTCGCTCACTAATAAACACTTATCGATCATCAAGTTGATCCCATCAAAAAGGCCATGCCTTTACCGCATCTAAAATGTTACATTTTCTTCTGAAAAAGAATATTACAATAATACTATTTATACTTTAAAAGAAGATAATAAGCGTTCTATAGCGTGGTATTGATCTATACCATGTAATAATTATTTGGCATTAGCATTCAATTTTCAGGAATTGTAATCATAATCGTTAAATCATCTTGGAATATTCTAGGAATAACTGTTGAATTAATTTGGCGAGAATCGGTAGATACCGGATTTATCGTGAAATCTACATAGGAATCTTTAAGCCTATACAATACATGTAGGACTCGTATTCGTAATTAATTTTTAGGATAAACATCAAAATAGTGAAATTGTTATTGTTTCTTTAATATTAATGCTGAAGGAGCAGTAAAAAAATTATCAAGGGTCCGTCGTGTCTGATGTGGGTGGGGGGGGGGGGTTGCTCCCTATTATCTGAGTACCAAAAAATATATACATAATAACTTTTATATAAACTAGTAAATTACTTTAAATATTATGGATTTGAATTATTTTAGGTCTATACAGATAAATGAATTACAGATAAATAATCCCGAGTGGATTCGTTCGAATTCAGAATAGAACCTACCAACAACTGCGCGTGTTTGTAACAGGCTACTAAAGCAGATCTATGTGTCAGTGCGGAGGTATGATAACCGTGTAGCAATGATTTCATTATCGTGGACCATTATTGCTCTATCATATTAAACACTTGCAATGCATAGGTTATGACTGCCACACTGGTTGTGGCATTAGGTTGCAATGCAACTTGACTCCCCAAGTAGCTTGTTCTTGTTTGTTCTTGTAGCTGGTTTCATCAATGGCATCGGCAGAGAGATTGCGTTTCATACCTGGGACCAGCGAGAGACTTGACTCTTTCAATCTAGTCGATCTCGAGTAGACGGGCCACGATTTATTTCGTTCGTAATGAATCGCTTTTATTGAAACCTGCTGTGCTGTTTAGTATTTTCACCAGAGTAAATTTGTAATAAAATAAATAAAATAAAATAAAATTAGTATTGAAAATAATTCCTTGGAATATCTTGGATTTAATTCAGTCGCATCTCATCATTAGATAATTCGTAAAGGAATATGCGAATACACTCGTAATGGGACTACAATTTTAGAAATTCTGAGAAATTTATGACGAATTGCTATGGATTCTGATACTGCGTAATATTCTTCTCGTAGAAGGTACGCTCTTAATTATTCCGGAAGAGGTGGAAGTCTGGAACTGAAGCTCTAGCGGAGTTACGGATAATGGATCTTGCCATTATGTTGTGGATATCGGCCGTGTTTCATATACTAATGTTGCCTGATCCCACTCAATGCCAGACCCGAGTGAAAGCCACCAGGTATGAATAAATGTGTTTTATCCTGTGTAAAATAATTGACAACAATCATCAATACGTGTTATAAATCAATCAATCACTCAATCAATAAATCAATAAATCAATCAATCAACCAATCAATCAATTAATCAATTAATCAATCAATCATAAATCACGTCCTGCTTCATATACTAGTGCTGCCTTACAATGGCAGACACGAGGGAAAGTAACGAGGTAAGAATTAATGTATTTTGTTTTGTTTCCTGCATTAATATACAACAATCAATCAAGCAACGAGGACTTAGCGTATGGTTCCTTATCCGAAGGCGCTGTCAGGGACGTCACCAGAGAGAGAGAGAGAGAGAGAGAGAGAGAGAGAGAGAGAGAGAGAGAGAGAGAGTGAGAACAATTACCAATTGTTCAATTTAGAATAATCATCAATTGTGGTAAAGGCATGGACTTTTTGATGGAATCAACTTGATGATCGATGGAGTGCGCATAAGTGTGCGGAATAGCTGACTGTATTACAGAATATATACATTGGACCTGCCATTTGGCAGTGCACTAGAGATCGATAGAGATATATTTGTAGTAGCGACAAAGCCTCTGTGATGAATCGACTTATTGAATTGATCAATGGTGTGCTCATCAGCGAAACAGTAGAAGTCATGTCGTAACTGCTGTCAGGACAAATCATGCGGCAAAGCACTCAATAACATTTGTGTATAAGAGAAACATAACATTATAAATATATCTAACTCTTTATAATTAATACTACAATAATTATATCTATTCCCGTGTTAGGTCCCAGATATTTGAGAATAGTCTAACCGATAACTGCACGTCTTTCGTAAGAGCCAACTAACGCAGACACTGAGGAAGGTAATGGAAAACTAAAATAGAAATCTATATTTTCCTTGAACAAAGGTATCATTTGGTTGTGGAAAAGGCAAAGCCTTTGTGATGAGACGGATTTATTAGGTTGGTCGATGTGTGCTCATTAAAGAGCGAAATAGTTGATTGTGTGTGAATTTTTGCCTTGGACCTGACACGTGGCAGAGCACTGGATAGATAGATCTATCTTCAGTTCAAATCCAAATAGCATGTCCAAGTTACATATTTTGAAACACTGTCCCGCTCACTAATGAGCACTCCATCGATCATTAAATTGATTCTATCAAAAAAGGCTATGCCTTTACCACCCCTAACTGTAACCTTGTTCTTGGTAATATATATTCTGACTTCCGATGTGGTTTCCCGTTGCCTTACTGAGTATGACAATATCTGCGTTAGTTGGCTTTTACGATACATGTGCAGTTTTCAGTTGGTCTATTCTCAAACTTCCCGGATCCAACACGGGGTTTAATAACTATATAATGGTATTTTAGAACTACATAATATAGTCTAATACTGATATATATATATATTGCAATATTATATAATATATGAGAATATTATAATGTATTAATTAAATACCGGTATTTAATGTAAGAATCTATGATAGATATGAAATCTGAGAGCTATTTATAGTTACAAGATGGTATATGCTAAATTGTTCTTTGAAAGATCTCATAAAAAGATGAGTTTAAAAAAATTCTTTTTTAAACTATTAAGGGTCAAAAATATAGCTTTATTTTAAGTCAGCAGAATTAGCATCAAATAATTATTGGTTAAAAGCACCATACAATACTCAGCAAAACCAAAAAATCAACAATACCAGGAAATTAGTAACGTACTTTCAATCGTATTTGTCAGTAAAATAAAAATGGAAAGTGAAATCAATTTGGCTAACGTTTTGTTTAATTTTTAAGGCCAGTAGGCTGACACTACTTAACTGCATAAGAAATATGACTCTTTATATCTGTGTAGTATACAGTGATGGACACTTAACTACGTTTGAGTAGTTAAACTTTAACTACTTTCCTAACTACTTTTGAGTAGTTAACTACTTTCTGAACTGAGTAGTTAAACTTTTTGGCTTAACTACTTTTCAGTAGTTGGAATAATTAGCTACTTTTCAACTACTTTTTTATTTCTTGCCAGATAAGTGAACTTCATGAACATTATCTTTTCAGCTGTTAAAAGCTTAGCTATGGGCCTAATGGACCAAACATAGTTGTAATAAATCCATCCTAGAGATGACTAGATTTAAACCTTTAATTAATTTAGGTACTATGGATCTGAGAGCATTCATCGATTTTAAATAAAGTGTACTGAGATCTAGCTCTCTCACTCCATTATGATTTGTCAGAGAACATTGTTTTAACATTGTTTTCTTGTCACTTAATTTAAGCGGATTAAGCATTATAGATGTAAGAACACTGATTTTTAAACATGCTATTAGACCTGGAGCTTACAGTATCTAAGTACTAGTGGGTATGTACAGTAAGCTGAGCAGTCAAACGACTTAAAATAAGCCTACTGTCGATATTTGAAATGTTGAATTCGACAAAGACGTGTCTATGTGAATTATGATAGGAGTGAATTTAGAAACTGAAAATGTGCTAATATATTAATTATAATTTCTAACTTACTTTTTTGCTAACTACATCTGAGTAGTTACTACTTGGGTAGTTAACTACTTTTGAGTAGTTAAACTACTCTCTAACTACTAACTACTAACTTTTGAGTAGTTAAACTTTTTGCTCTAACTACTAACTACTTTGGAGTAATTAAACTTTTTGCTCTAACTACTTTTTAGTAGTTAAACTACGTAGTTAACTACTTAGTAGTTAACTACTGCCCATGACTGATTTCGACAAGTGGTGAATAACAGATTCACCACAATTCATGGTGCATATGACGATATAAATTCACTGAATTTCGACAGAGATCCTGCAAAGATTACATACCGGCACGGAAGCGAGCGCTTTGAAAATCATAAAATTCATGCAATCATTTAACTCACTAGATCTGAAATATCTCCCTCAACTTATGGTCTGCTACAGATGAATTTGCATGAAAACCATGATAAATTTACTTTGTTGTCTGTTACTAAGTAAACAATAACAAATGAACAAAAACAAGCTGCTTCCGGTTTCGATTTCTTATTTATCCAACAAGCAGGTGATGACGTATTCATTTGTGCATCTTCATGCCAACAATTATCATTGTATAGCACAATTTTGCAAAGTTGTTGCAAAAATAGGAAGGGTGCAATCTTTTATGCCTCACAGTGTAGAAAAACCTTCTATAAAACGTCTGTAAATTAACGACCGTGTTGGTCCGGAAAAGTTGAGGATAGATTAACAGAAAGCTGTGCGTGTTCGTAGAAGCCGACCAACGCAGTCATTGAGGAATGATAAAGAGTCCCACCTCAGAGAAAACAACTATCTCCAAAAATATACGGCACACAGTTACGTGCCATGGACCTGCCATTAGACAGTGCATTGAGAGAGAGAGAGAGAGAGAGAGAGAGAAATTAGCGGCATTAATCGTTACAACTGACACAACTTGACAAGTTAATTAGAACATAAACTCCTGTACCATGTCCCATTACGACTCGTCTGCCCTCCAGCAAATAAATTATTAGGCCAATGCGGGTATGTCTATGTCGCACTATACGCATAAAGACTTACAGCACCTTAATGTCCACAATCTTATTTTCAGATCAACAGCTATCCCACAATTAAAAGAATTTAATGAAAAACATGATCCGAGTAGCCATATTGCCAGAGTTTCAAATATTATTTTGACATAATAACGAATTCATTTAAAAGGAGTTCAATGCGATATTTTAGAGTTAACCAAAGTGCCATTGCAGCTTACATCTAGTTTCGTGTAACTTACTGTTTCTCAGTCCGCATGGCAAGCCTAAATAATCCACTTAGAATTTCTATACAACGTGCAGTCACCCAGAGCGTGTGATTGATTAATACACTCCGACTGAGGAAGGCGACGATTAACCATCTCAGAAACTCTTATTTCTCTTGAGCAAATAAATCGGTGTGATGACGGTAGACATCTCTATGACAGGATCAACTTGTTGAGTTTCTCCGCGGTGTGCTCATTTATGAACGAGATTGTAAATGGTGTATGAATTTGTAAATTATAAATTGTACATGAATTTGTAGATTGTAAATTGTATATGAATTTGTAGATTGTAAATTGCATATGAATTTGTAAATTGTAAATTGTATATGAATTTATAGATTGTAAATTGTATATGAATTTGTGTCTTGCACCAACCACGTGGTAGAGTGCTGGATAAATCGATAGATTTATCATATCTTTATAATTAGGCAAATAAAATTATAAAGAAATGAAATAGTATCAAAATGGTAGGCTAACATGTTTGCTGGTCAATTTGTATAAAGAGTAGTTTACCTGATTACTGGAGGCTTCGTTCGCATTCGTACTAATTTGATCAAATTCTTCTTCCCCATGATTCGTTGCCATCTTTATCAATCTATCACCGTTATCTTGATATGAACCCTTTGATTTAGCCAAACCCAAACCACCTCGGGTATTCCTTATGACGGCCGAGTTGTCATCTCTAACAGCAAACAATTGATCAATTCTGTTGACATCTACCCGAGACCTGAACAAACCAATCTCATCCGGTTCGAACCGGATCCATATGTTACTGGTCCGCCCTTGAATGAAGTTTGGAGAAATCTTCTGCCAAGGAAGTCGTTTAAGTCGTGGACTGAAGGGTTTGGAAGATACGCCTGGATATTGGATTGACCCTCCCGGTGTCGATATTTGGGGAGGGAGAGGTGGGGGCGGAGGGGGGATCGGCACCCCCGCAGGACTAACAACAGGAGTGCTTAAAGGAGTAGGTACCACAAGTGTTGTGTAATTTGTATCTGGAAAATTATTGAACTGATAGTTAAATTGAGGGTTATGGAGTCTCGCAGGATGTGACTCATCTTGATCTGGATCACTCACAAGGGAGAGTGTTATGTTATTAGGGGATGATATGTTTGATTGTGCGTGACCTTCTAAAATAGACGATGATATTTGATCACTGAGTTTCGGTTGGTTCAACGGTTTATCAGACTGCAGACATTGCTCAGTAGTTTTTTCAGAATTACTTGCATAAAGTCCACCAAACGTTGATTGCTCTGTTTCTTCTGCAATCCGTTCTTTTATTTGCTGACATGATGATGTATTAACTTCGTTAACATATTGTTTCGATGCAGAGATATAAGGTACGTGTATATCCGTATTTTCTGATGCAGCTTTCAAAAATGTGTCTCTAAACATGTCTGACTTTGACACTTCCATCTCGTCTTCATTTACTTTTAAGTCTGGTATTGCGTGTGATGGCGATTCGCTACAATTCGATATTATAGTTGCGAGTAAATTTCCTAGTATTGTAGAATCACCAACTTCTAACGGTTCTTGAGATCCCAAAGTTGAATTATTTATCTGTTCATTTAGGAAATTTATACCTGATGAAATTTCACGCTTCTTTATCATAACCGTTTCTATTACAGCTGGTATTGTCCATGTTTTATAATTTGTAACTGAATTTATGCCATCTGGGCTCCAAAGTGGTATGATTTCAGTGGAATGTGCTTCAGATACGTCCTTTGTCAGCGTCTGATTTTCGCTCATTTGTTTAGTTGAATTTTCGTATGTTTCTGGACAATATCTGGAATGTTGAATAGGCCTGTAGTTTCGTGGTTTTTTAATATAAAGTTTTGTCACATTAGCAGATGCAGAATTTGATATGACTGCTTTATACGTAGTTTTTGGAGCCATATAGCTATAGGTGTTTTCCGCTTCGTAAGTGTTTGTACTGTTTTCCTCACATAGAGTGGACGTATTAGACGTATATGACGGGATGCCTGCATCACTCTTTCTTATATCATCAGCTTCTGAGTTTGAAAAGATTCCATCTTCAATTGATTGACTATCCTGAACTTCCCCAGATTTACTAGTCGACAAGTTACTGTATGATGTAAAAGAAGTTCCGTGTGAGGCCAACACCTTTGGTATCTTTGTGCTACTCCCCGAAGGTTGATTTGGTTCTGCTACAACCTCTGATAAATTTATTGTTATTGCACTATTTTTGTCACTTGTAGCATACTGTGGCATTGATGACCTGTTTGTGAAGGAACTAAACTGATGATCAACTGTTCTTGTTTTCAGTCTTGGCAGAGAACTGGCGGTCGAATCATCTTTACTGCTTTTCCGTCTTCCCAACATTGGTGACAACTTTTCAGACAGAGCTACTTCAGGATTTCTTCTTGTCATCGGTAATGGTGAAGGATTTTCACGTAGTGTTGTTGGGCAGTTGTTTCTTGTTTTTAATACGGGTGAAGAATGTTCAGATTTAGATACATGTTTACTATTTATTCTTGAAATTCGTGAAGGTGAAGAATTTGTCGATGTCGTTTCTTGGCGACTTCTTCTTATTTCAAGTAAAGGTGAGGAATGGGCAGATTTTGTTCCTTTTGGAGAATTTATTCTCTCATTTCCCCACGATGCAGTACTTACTGATGACATCATCTGACGATTGTTTCGTCCTTCACCAAGCAATGGCGAGGAATTTGCCGATAGCGTTGTGTTAGCACTCCTTCTGCCTAGTGGCGGAGATGTGTTGGTTGACGAAGTTGTCTGATAACTGTGTCTTCTCTTTTCTAGCACAGGAGAAGAATTTACTACTGTCCTTTTTCTTTCCCCTAGTAGTGGCGAGGAATTAGCCGATACCGCTTTATGTTTGACTGTCATGCCTCCTGATAGAAGTGAATAACTAGATGACGAATTTGCCCTGGTATTTTCTCTTTCACCAAGTAATGGCAAGGTATTTGTCGATATCATTATGTTTTGGTGACCGTTCCTTTCTTCTGATATTGGTGAAGCATTTATCGAAGAATTATGTGAATCTTTTGTTTGGTAGCTATGTCTTCTTTTCTCTAAAATTAGCGCAGAATTAGCTGCTCTACTTTTTCTTTCCCCAACTGACCGTGAGGGATTAGATGATACAGCTTGGTAACTACTTCGTTTTCTAAGTATTTCTGAAGTAGTAGTTGTTTCCCTTAACTTTTCCACTACTAACGAATAGTTTTTAGAAATGCTTTCTCTAATATTTAACAATTCTGACAAATTGTTCGGCATGTTTCTAGCCTGATTGCTTGTCGCTGATGCTAACATTGGGTTAGATGTCGCCGAAGTGATTTTCTTACTTACTTTCTTAGTGGTGTTACTAACACCATTACTTATGTTCATGTGAGAGAGCCTGTGAGAGTTATGTGAGGCAACACTGTCCACATTTTTACTTCCAATGTCAGAATTGGTACAATTCACTGCATTGGTTGTCTTGAAAGACACATCCAATGGTCTAGTTCTTGCCAATTTATGTGACACCGTAATACTAGAACTAACAGCTACTGCAGTCAATGGTTTTCGGTTATCTTGCAATGCTGATGATGACGGTTTATTGTGTGAAATATTAGATATGCTGAAGGTACAAGATACTCCACTCGCGTTACTGCAACTCTTGAACTCCGACAATGACATTCTTTTAGACGTAAAGCTCTTTGATCCAGTTCCGTTAAGACTTTCATCTATAGGTTTTCTGATTTTATTTTTTATTCTCTCCATATCAGCTGTCTCTCCCCCACAGGACTCAATTGGATTGATAAAATCACTATTAGCTTCAAGTATTCTGCTATAATTAGACAATACGGACGAAGGCTTGGACGAACCAGAGCAGGAATTGTCTATTATACTTTCTCTTGGATCCTCCAAACCCGTGTAATCGATTTGGTCTTCTGAACGCTTTCTGCTATCAGATAGTTTGCATTTGAAATTATCAGAAGTGATAATTAGTTCTTCGTGCATTGCCTTTGTATCCTTCTTGTCATCAATCTTTGAACTGCAAGAAGTCTTGATTAGTTTACGACCACTCTTTGGAGATCCATCGATGCTTGAGATGGCACTATCTTGAGATACCATAGAGGACGGCTTGGATTGATCGGGACATATAGGTCTATTATGGAAATGACTTGCGGGCTTCTTGCAGACAAATCTTTTAACTAATGGAATGCGGGTATGATGTTCGGGCCGAGAGCAAGTTGGCCTTTGTCTTTCACCTGACACTGTGGATCCGTTAGTATGACATGAACCTCTAACGTCTCCTAACTCAGATGCTTTTGTTCTACTCGCCTTTAAATTAGACAGCGACCGGCGACTGCTCACTTTTTCTAACATACTTTCCTGGTTTGATTTAAGATATTCACAATTATTAGGCGATTGGTGATTACCGTCACATTCTGACGGGTCACCGTGATTCGATTTCAAATTCCGACATATAACTTTGCTTTCAGAGTCTGTCTGGAGTGATATCATAGATGATATTAAACTGGCGTGGAGAGCTGGACGCCTTCGAACTCTACTGAGGGAGTTAAATGTAGAACTGGGTAGAGACGAAGATCTTGAGGTTATTTCTGCTACAGGGAAGGCAAGGATGCTCTTACCATCTGTTGTAGACTGACACTCATTTAAAGAGGTATTGGAAACGAAAATAGGTAATGCAGGACGTCTTCCGGGAATACGCGATGTAGAGTGATTAGGGGAAGGATAGTCATTGTGGTAAGAGACTGCTTGCATGACTGAGACCCCTTCCATGCTCCAATGTATCTTAACCGAATGATTGACTACTTCTTGTTTAATTTCTTGAATGTGAAAAACTTACCGATGGCGAGCTAGAGCAGACCTCGCTTAGTAGGGTGTATAATAATTGTTTAATTGAGTTACCTGTTGACTATTCCTTTATTATATCAAACTTTATTTTATTGAACATAATAACCATGCGTTCATAACTAGCTTCCTGTCGTTACTGATTACATCGAGCAAAACACATGTAAAGATATTTAAAGTTGTAATTCTATATGATATTTTTGCACATAATTATTTTTCTATTAAATCTTAGTTCTAACTTCTGACCAGTGTCATACATATATTTACACGAAAAGACATCATATATGACTCCCTAAAGTTTTCATTAATGATATAATTTAAGTTAACAGCCTTGGCTGAATATTTTAAAATCAGAATAAAGTCACAGATCTATATTTGTCATGATACTACTAGGCACAATAATGTTACTTAAGTAGGCCTACGTATTAAATTAAACTCAACTGAATTTAATGCCAAGATCCAAATAAATTTCTCTCAATATTTTTATAAATAGCGTAGCCTACTTACACGAAAATATATATAATATTCTAAAAATGTCTTATATATAGGCTAAGTAAAAATGACATATGTAGGTTAATGTTACTACTACTAGGCCTACTAGCGTAAAAGTAATATTAGCTTTCATTGAGCACCTAACAGACATTGCAATGATATTATATTTAATTCAACGCCTTCATTGCGAATGCTAAGTTCCGGTCTCACGAGTGACCATTATGGGACTCAAAATCCGCAATAGTTTTTTTGCACAGAGGACGTACAATACAACTCTGTATCAAAACCAACACTGTGTCCAAACAGCTATACAGCATTGGGAGTTAACGGCTGATATGAGGAGGGGGCAATTATCAAACAAATTAGGTTTATCTCAGCCCTACAGGCAGCGTATTTTCATTTTATAGATTAATAGTTTTTTCGTTACCAAATCCATGACTTCAAGACGAGG
>JAQFZF010003159.1:0-11630 GCA_034695365.1 Enchytraeus norvegicus
CCACAAATATGCTCAGAGCTCACCCCCCCCCCCCCGTTGTTAGACTTGGCGCCTGCCCTGAATATAACAATTTAAGATTTGGAAACTAAATACAATTGAAAACAATGCAATGAGGATTTAACGTCTTTTTCCACTCTCGATGGATGCCAGGGACTCATTAATGCGGAATATACAACTACAAGCAGTTCAATTCCAGCAAAACACACTTGATAGTGCTAACTTGCTAAGTGCATAGACGTAAGAGAAAGCGATGTCCATAGCACTGCCAGTCCATTAGTCAGGGCAAGAGAGAGAGAGAGAGAGAGAGAGAGAGAGAGAGAGAGAGAGAGAGAAAGAGATAGAGTTTAACAGACCTACGGATGAGAGATATGGTAGCATATTTTATATGCATTTATAGCATACCTTTTTTATATGCATTGTCATATCTCAAGTAGATTAATTATTATCATACATGTCAATAATATTCAGTTGTTTTAAAGCTTTTGATGTGATATGCAGATTACAAGTAGAAAATAAACGGGATAGCGGCAGAAATCTGGCCTCGTTCCATTAATATAACATTGCATGAAAAAACTACCAGCGATCAAAACAAAGCTAGCGAATCAAAATATTTTTGTACAAGAGTTAAATACTCGTTCTATCCAAGCTCAAAAGTATTGAGCGATAGGGCCTAGTGACAATTTAAACATACTATTTACTATAATTAGTATATATACTAGTGCCAGCAAGTAGCTGTTTAACGTCTGCTTCCTCATTCAAGAATGATGTCAGGGACGTCTCTTGATTCTTAGATAATTATATTTTTATCAGCACAAATAAATACAAGCATGTAGTTTAATATTCAGTAACAATATATACAATATACAAGTATTGATAATAATACGTACAAGAGGTATAATTTAAATATAAATTACTATGCTGCTTATACAACAGGAGATGCAGTTTAATTAAACCCGGAATTTGTAGAACTACTTAATTTAATTAGATTATTAGATATAGGCTGAAATGGCTAACCTAGAATGGATACCTGATCCCATAGAAATAAACACATGTGAAATTCTATCCGGAAGTATTTACAATTAACAAATACAGTGGTCCAAACTTGGAGTCCTGGAAACTATCGGATATAAAATCTAGTTTAATTAAGTGGTCTGAAAGCTGATGAAAAGTCAGAGTGACAGTGCTAGCATTAGCTTCAGAAGCGATTCTAGTCTAAAATATTTATGGGGGAGGGCAATTTGGGGCCTAATGTAATAGTTTCGCAGACGCTTCGATTGAACAATGACAATCATGAAAAAATGTTGGGGGTACCAGATAAAAAATTCAGAAAAAAAATTCTGGAGAATTTAAGATCTAGAGGGGGGCCCCGGCCTAGAACCGTCACTGATTAATTTCAGAATTAGATCGATATACCCAGGCTCATTCTGTTCTTTTTACCTAAGTAAGAGATAGACTAATAATATTCTTAAATTACATACAAATTAAGATGAAAATTTGGACTTAGTTGTTAGGGTATGTTTTCTGTTATGTTTCTGAGGGGTCTCCTTAGCCAGCGTCGTCTTCTACGAAACAAGTGCAGCTTTCGGTTGGTCTATTCGTATTATGTTTGTAGGATCCGACACGGTGAATTTTTATGTCGTACTTAATAATATGATAAGTGATAAAAATAGATCTCGGAAAATATAACAAATCTGTCATACAGGTAAATATTATGGCTTTTCTGATGTTTACATGACAATGAAAAAGTGAAATATCGTGAGAAATTATAATGTTCATAACTGTTCGGGATCGACCTATAATAATATGTAGCTGTTATTATTCAGTCATACTTAATACTGTGGAATAATGATGTTGATTTGTGACATTTATACGAAGAGCATTATAAATCATGAACTCGCATGATGCTATACTGTAGCCTCTAATATACAAACACGATGTTGTTCTTGATCATGTTGTTGCTGCCCACCCGAGGTTCAGCCGTGGTGCTGACCCTTCTATCTTCGTCCTTGCGAGCGCTCTTCCAGGGCTCGTCGCCAGGTATCCAGCAGCGCTGCCGCCTCGCAGGGATTACAAACATGATCATCATTATTATAGTATTGCTCGTTTTAGGTTCGGGAAATGTAAGAATATAATACTTACACGTGCAGTTATCGGTTGGTATATTATACCAACCGAAACTGCAAGTGTAAGTGGCGACTAAAGTAGAAGCTGCTGTAAAGTGTAGAGCGATCTGGGCCAGTCTTCTGTGAACTAGACCTATTATAATTATTGGTCGCACAAATTCCAGACTAGCAGGGGCCTTGCACATATTTGTGGAAGGCTAGACTACTTTTTCTTCACTGTTTCAAAAGAAGCCTTTGAAAAACCTAGTAGGCCTATCTAGAGGCCCTTTAAAAGGTCCTTTTTCATAATATGTATTTTTAAAATTTTGTAGTGTGATAAATAATTATTTATTTAAATTATCTTTAGGCCTATCATTTTCTGTTTCATTAAAAATTTAATAATCTAGCATCTAACCACTATGGCAACATTTATTGTGAGTGTATATGGTATTGTGAAAGGGCCAAGGCTGGCAGGCTTAGGTTTTTTAGGTTTTTATCTTTTTTTTAGGTTTTTTAAGGTTTTTTTGAAACCTTTTTTCTAGAAAAAGTAACGTTTTGAGGTTTTTAGGTTTTTTAAGGTTTTGTGTTTTTACAACTGAAAACAACTAAAATTTTATTTGAAAAACTAAATTTAATTAATAAATAATTTTGTACCTCTCTCTCTCTCTCTCTCTCTCTCTTTCTCTCTCTATCTCGCTCAGTGAGCCTATCTATCGGCAGGTCCATGGCATATATAAATTATATATAATTGTAACGTTTGTATGCCATATTTTCTTGGAGGTTATTTTATTTTCTAAGGTGCGTCCCCTTGTCCTTTCTCCGTGGTTGCGTTAATGAGCTTCTTCAAAGCATGTGCAGCTTTAAGTGGTCCCTTCTCAAGCTTGTGGAGAAACATAGGCCTATATGGCCTCTTCCTATTTTACCTAGATTTAAATTATGCATAGGCCTATCAAAGTGAACAAAATTGTACTTATAAGTTCGTGATATCAATAATACTTGTTAACTTTACTCCCCTGTTGCTCATGGGCAGATTTATCTATTAGAAGTTCGGGGTATGGGCCCTTCAGTTCGAAGTGGTGGGGCATGCCCGACCCCCTTAATCCGCAGCTTATACAAAGAAATTTAAAAACCTAAAACCTTAAAAAACCTTTAAAAAACCTTAAAACTAAAAAAACTAAAAACCTCAAATTTTTGAGTTAGGTTTTTAGGTTTTTTCCAGCCCTGGAGGGCCCACGCCAAACCCCATATATTAGACCTCTACAGAGTCCACAAACCCCTTACTAAATGCCTGATACATTTTGTAACAATAGCACTTCGGCGTGGAAGTTTGTTGTAGCTTTCTTGAGACATTCTTGCAAGTACAGGTAGATCCAACACTGTGCATAATACAAAGGCTAAGTTACATGACCCGACTCATAGGCACGTATAGTACTATTTGCTCCGGGGCTTGTTAGTTCGTAAAGTAATTATAGAGTTCTCGACAGTCATATAACAGTTGCCTGCTGAATGGTTATGATGTGCATAGTAATGAAGTCATTGTAGAAAACTTTAGTGGAGAACTATAACAAAGTTCCATCAATACTAGTCTAGGCCGTTGACAGCGTTCAATGTGTATCGAACGTGCAGAATATAGCAACTATTTACTACCGTATATTTAAATGTATTGATCTAGAGTAAATTATAAATATCGCATTGTTTATTAATAGAGGAATAATTATATAAAATTGAACAAGCCTATAATATATAATTATGAAAGAAGTTTAAATAGACAATTTTTTTTAAAGTGTTAAATATTTTTAAGTAACTTGATGCGCTCCTGCATATTATATATACTACGTCTCTCAATGAAATATTATAAGACAAAAAGTGGAATTTAACGCCAATTTTGCGGCCCTTACGCTATATAACTGACGGGTGAGCCCTGGAGTTTGAACCGAATTATTATTGAACCAGGACGTAACTCTATGCCCCACTTGCTCAGCCATTGTTTGTAGACTGCAGAATGTGAGAAATATTAAACAGCACACATAAGGCTCCAAATTCATAAAAAAGCCTGGATAGTCTAACATGTGCCGCATGCCATTAGATTTCAATCAATAAATGAGAATTTAACGACCGGTTTGTCACCCAAAGGTGATGTCTATAGAATGATGTGATGCCTTCAACAGATTGATTCGGTCAACGAGACGTTATAAAAGAACTTAGACCAACTAAAAAATTAGACTAATTCAAAATGTACTATTCACAATCAAGTATCTTGACTAAATATATATCTATTATTTGATGGTTATATTATATGCCTCATAATTATTATTGAGACATCTTTGTTATGTCAAGTAGATTTTGAAAAGCTCTTGGTTTACTATTTCTATGGCTTACGTAAAATATAATTAAAAAACAAGTCATCTCTATCAGGCAATATAATCACTCAAGTACGATCTTTTCTTATTTAAAAAAACTTATTTTACCGTGCATTCTAAATTAGTAAAAATATTTACCTATCAGCTATTATTATTGTTGCATTTACAAAAATTGAAGCCATGTGTACGCAATCGATTAGTTGAAGTATGTATTGTATAGAGTTGGACTAGTGACCTCACCGTCAGATTAATGGCTATGTCAATGAATTAATTGTCTATTGCAATGTCAGGATCGGGAACAGCTCCGCGCCTACGTTCAGTAATGAAGGTATAGGTTATTTAGAAGGCGGTGTGAAGAACGCTTCAAATGACAAAGGACAACAAATTATGAAAAGCTCGAATGCTTTTATGATCATAATTTATTTATCACCTTACGTCAAGCGATATCGTTCCTTTCAATCCTTTGTGTGCACTGTGCATGCATCTGCTGCATATATTTAAATAACAAGAAGGGATTTTACATCTAAAGTATAGTATATTGAGGTTATTGTAAAACGTACATCAACCGAATTTTTTGAGCAAAGGTAAGGTTTAACTTTACCCATCCCTATGTATCCTTGGGTGACGAAAAGACGGAAAGCCCGAGTCTAGCTTAGTATGACCCGGCTAAAACATCGGTTAAGTGTCCTACTCGGGTTCCATAGGTTCACTGTTCGAATCCCAGAGCTCACCATCAGCCGTTATGCCGCAAAACTGATTTTAAATTCGGCTTTAGTTTCTAAGTTTTTAGAGTACATTATTTTTTCAATAGACTCTTTATGTCTTATTGAATTCTGATGATTAATTTTGCACTACGTACCCTCATTACTATCTGCGGTTTTCAGGTTGATGTCTAACGAAACATATTTCTACAGGTAGACGCAACTATAAATAAAATATACTGTTTGTGATAACCATAGTGTTTCTTTCTTAGCTTTATTATCTAAGGTATTTATGACCCCAGGTATTTCTGACCCTGGTATGTGTATGATAGCACCACGTGTTGATACACTAGCATACCATGGGCGCAGACTTAGTCCAAGTTATTGGGGATAAAAATGTTCAGGATCTAAAAACATTTAAACATAAAATTGAAGAGCTAATTTTTTTCTTCCCCGATATTTTTGTTTTTGCTCGCGGTGCGAGAGACGACGTACATGTATTTACCCTATCCAGCACGAGACCACGCAAAACAGTCAACATTGGGACATAGAAGTCCCCATATTGAGACAAGAGCTTATTTATAAACAAAATATCTCATATTCTGGGGATCATTAGATAATCTGTCCCACCCATCTCAAACTGTAGAAGGGGGATCCTACTCTAATCGACCCCCCCCCCTCCCCGTCTTCCCGTGAAACCTGCTCGGTATATTTTGATAGTGCCAGTGCGGCATTAAAAATATTCTGCGTGTAAAGTAGGCCTATGTATATGACTCAATGTGCACATTCCTTAACCATACAATGCGTGCCTGTGCCAAACCATGCGTTACCATTTACATTAGGCTTGCAATGCAGAGAAAAGGCGTCAGAAAAGTTTGACAGTAGAATAGCATGTGGGCAAAGAGTCGACCGATCATTGTTAGCAATAGCAGATGCTGTCTAGAGTTAGAAAGTTATTGCCCACCGAGATTTACTATACCTTGATGTAGAAAATGGTTCTTAAAAAGTAGAGAATGTCATAAAATTTCGAGCGTAACGATTAGTCAAACTTTTGCTAATTGATGCCAATATGTGGAATCATTCAACTGAGATGATAATTATACATGTATACTATATAGTTAATCTGAAATTACTTAAGGCTCTGAAAGTAAAAGCCTGATAATCTGTGTGATGTTAACATAAAGTCTTTAGACTCATAACCGTGACATTGCTGTAGCCTATAGTACAGACGTAAACTGAAAATTGTTGAATTAATTATATAACAATATGATAGGAAAGGCAGAAATTTTTAGGAGATCGGGGGCCACGCCACCTCGAGGTAAGGAGTAGGGGGGACGGGGGTCAGTCGCCCCCTGATTTTATTTTATTTACAACTATAGGCTAATTTACATGTAGTATCTCAATGTCTGCACTGTATGTTAACGATACTAACTTCAAGAGGTAGTCTCGATTTTGTTTAGATTTTTTTGTCTTGATGGTCCCACATACAGTAGCCTATATAGGCTACCATATTGTAAATGAATGTAAATGTTTAGAGTTAATTAAATTAGCATACGGTATGTTACATATATAGGGCCTACTGAAGGATCGCTATAGAGTTACCTCATAGGCCAACATAATTAAATAGCTAACTTCTCATTACTTAACGAGATGATCATTTGATTGTAGCAAATCGTCTCGACCTCCATGACCTTATACATATTTCTAAGTACGGTACGTAATTTCGCAGTAACTGTAGTAGACTGGTACTACTGGTATCATGAATTGTGTCAAATCAACCCTTTTATAAAGTTTTGTAAACATCCATTTCATGAGTGATATTTCACCAGCTATTGAATGGCGAACTGGATGCTGTATCTACTGAGTTCAATCTTCTTATTTCTGTCTATAAATAAAATAGATAGGCTATGTAGCAACTACAGTTACTAAAAACAGAAATAAATCACAGCTGTTTATGTATAAATTGTACAGTTTGGATTAACCCTCTCCGGCACCAAAGAAGGATTACTTATAGCCGATATAGTTTATACTTATACAGTCAGCTTCTATAATCCTGCTAAACACAATTTAAAGGATTATTAAGATGGATACTATCGTTACTCTTGAAGGAGGCTTTCCATGGGGATTCAGACTGGAAGGGGAAGGGACTAGGGATGATCCGGTCAGAATATCAAAGGTTTGTCTTTCCCCAATTGGTTCCGATAAATTTTAGAATTTAGAGCAACCGAAAACTGCTCGTGTCGTAAAAGCCGACTAACTCAGAGGTCGCACTGAAGAGGGCTGAGGGGTCTGCGCCGTAACTTCTGTGTACTTGACCACTTGGTTGCTCATATTCCAGACTTGCAGAGGTTATGCCACATTGGTTGTGGTATATGCAAGCTAAGCTACAATACAATACAATACAATATAATGAGGATTTAACGTCCGGTTCCTCACCCGAAGGCTATGTCAGGGATGTACCTTTCACTATTCTTACACCTAGTTAAGCTGTCTAAGAGTTTCTTCTGATTGATTGATTGATAGATGCACTTTCGGTCGTCCAGAAATGCAAAGTGTTGTGTGATTTATTTTGTATGTATGATAGGGCCTATGCTTTAATCTTTAAAAATTATAATTATACTTCACTAACTTTTACAATTACTGCACTACTAGGTTTGTTGATTACTAAGCCATTTTACTTAACATATTACTTTGATTCCTTTCTTTTATAGACCCTGTATAATACTTTGATACCTATCTCTTATAGACCCTGTATAATATATATATGTGAATCTGCTCAGTTTTTTTAATAACTCTATTGAGTGGTATGTAGATTGACTAGCCGCCGTTCTATATCATGCAATATGATTTATTGATAGATTGCAAATTTGCTATACTGAAATTACTTATATACAATGTAGGCGTGAGTTAGTGTTATATGACACGATTGACATTGTATGCAAACTCATGATTTAATGCAACATGCAAATATTGCGGTCTCCCAGTGCAACACAATATGTGCTTAACGTCAGTTTCAGCTTCTGACGACGATATCAGGAAATGATTGCGTCAATTGAGAGTGTATACGGAATTTGGTACGGATCCATACTAAATCCCGCTAACAAAGCCCTGAAATTGAAATTGAAATCCATTTTATGTCAACAGTCGGTGTAATAGAACAGTATTTAATTTGCTTGTTTTTTATTTATTGTCAACACAAATACAGATTACGCAGCATTAGAATATCGATGCAGGCGTGTTGGAGCATTTAATAATAATAATAGCCTATGCTATTGATCTCTCCAGGCTTCGTCGGGATTCGTTTCCAAATTCGTCTAGCTAGCGCAGTCGCCAGAGCGCGTTTTGGTAAATGTACACCGACTGAATGCTATTATAGCAATGGAGAGTAAAGTAGCTTTGCCAAAGCTTACAACTCGTAGTCTTCATGAGCTTTGAACCAGGTTGAACCCGCTACCTCATGATTCAGAGGCCGCAGTGCTGCAATTAGACCACGGAGCCTCTCCTTGGAGCATGTAATCTTAATGAATGCAGGTCTATAATAATACGACGTTACCTTTACCAAGCTAGGCTCCATTTCCTTACACCATTCGTATTTTAGTAGCTCCTGACTTGTCAAACGGGCACATATAACGCATATAGCAGTATTAACCATTGATTGATTGATTGATCGTGTGAAATCTGATGTTGATCACGACTCAGTCCTATGTTTTCAATGCAAAACAGTCATACGCATGCCACTCTATTGTCCCTATATAAACTTATTTGGCTCAATGTTAGCTAACCAATGGCTCAGATTTATTCAGACTTACGAGTCGATCACAGCTATAAATGGTTCATTAATTCTTTCTTCATTTAATGTTAACTTTTGTAAGATTCTATTTTCATTGATATTTGCTTGATTTATTGTCCGCCTCTGATGTTTACTTGGTATGATGAAATGAACGTTAAATCCGTATTGATTTAGCCTGATTTATTATTCATTTACCTGATAAATTCTAATCCAGCCATTTAATTTCTTCTTTTTTTAGGTGTCCTGCCTGTTCCGGACGTTGACGGTCATAGTTTTCCACAAAGTCGCCGTTCAAAAGAGATCAGAAGCAAAACTATTTTTAGCTGAGGAGTCTGTTAGCCAAGTGGTTGGCAGGCAAATTTCCAAAATGCATAAAGTTCTTGCAAGTAGCTGGTTATCATTTATCTAAATTTGAACAGAACTTTGTTTCACTAGCTTGGAAATATCTAAGACATCCTGATCAAAAGTAGTTAATTATACATAGTTGCCTTTGCCTTGCCACATCGCTTGTGGCCTAAGACATCAGTTGTGGTCTAAGTCATGCTAGACAACTTTTTCCTACACTGATCCAAAAAGCACCTCTGAGATACGTAGTATATAGATGCTCTATGAAACGGCCTTCTGCGACATCACATTGTATTGTATAATATAACATTGTATTGCATTTTAGTGATTTTATAATGGTTATTTTAGTAGTGCTTTGAAAATATCTATAACTCATATCTATTACCAGCTCAAAACTCATCTCTTCCCACCTTAGATCTGTTCCAACAGAGCTTCTTGCCTTGGATAACGGACTTGCACTGTTTTGAATCTCGCTTTCTCTTTCGGCATTTGTATTTGCAGGAGTGTTCTGGTGATTGGATGCTGTCTGTAGTTGCACATCCTCCTTGGGACGTCCCTGACATCTCCTCGGGTGAGGAATCGGACGTTAAATCCTCATTGATTGATTGATTAATTGATAACGCTAAGAGTTTGCTATATAAAAGCTTAAGACTGATTGATTAGTATTGTGTCTCTGCTATTTCAGATCATAAACAAGAGTAAAGCAGACACCGCCGGGCTTCGACCTGGAAATGTTCTGCTGAATGTAAACAAGACTCCTCTGTCAGGGCTCAACAGCAACGATGTCATGAGGATCATAAGAGAGGCTGGCACCAGTCTAACTCTTGGGCTACTCAAAACCTCCCCAAACTCTGCTTCTTCAAATTCTTCTTCGTCATACCCTACTGAGCAGCTTTTGAATAGAGTTAAAGATTCTGACAATAACAATCTCATGACAAACAATCATCCAGTAAAAAGCTTGAATGACATTGAAACCAGTGTACAACTTGTTAATGGTATCAACTCCCAACACAACAAGTCACAGCAGCCGTTGAACGACTTCAATCATAATCGACATTTGGACAACGGCGAAAATAGAAACAATGTAGACGATATGAATAGGATGAATGCATCGAACAGTGTAAATAATAATTTCCAAAAAAGTGCTGATGGTAGAACTTTTAATAGGACACCTGAATCTCATTCGTTTCAAGCTAATAAAAGTTGTTCGAATACTTCTGGTGGCACTCCGAAGAAGCCTGTTTCTTATGACCTAGAGAAAAGTGGCACTATGCTACCAAATTATGGAAAGGAAGTTGCTTTGGATAAAGAAACGTTAGTTGCTAATCGAACAAGCGATGGTACCTCGAACATTTCCAATAACGAGTTGTCTCATTTGCCGAAGATACAGATGCCCACGATAACGTTGCTAAAGATGACAAGGAGTAAGTTGAAGTGTTATAATAGCTCTCTATCTCTAGTGCACTGCCAAATGGCAAGTCCAAGGTACATATTCTGAAACACAGTCTGCTCTCACGATCACTAATGAGCACCCCATCGATCATCAAGTTGATCCCACCAAAAGGCCATGCCTTTACCACATCCAAAATGTAACCTTTTTCTTGAGAAAATATATTCTGACTTCCGAGGTAGTTTCCAGTTGCCTTCCTCAGTATGAAAATATCTGCGTTAGTCAGCTTTACGAAACATGTGCAGTTCTCAATTGGTCTATTCTCAAGTTTTCCTGATCCAACACGAGTAATTTAATACAATACAATATGATGTTATAATATAATACATTACAATGAGAATTCAAAGTCCGGATCCTCATCCGTCAGCGATATCAAGACTAATAGTTTACTTTTTCATCTACTTCTCCTCTTATCCTACAAAATAGTGTAGAATACTATGATATTATTTGTTTGAAAACCAATTCCTGAATTTCCGGCATTGTTCTTAGACCAATGGTGGGAAGCAAATTTATTGCAATAAGGCGAAATAACTATTTGATATCTATGGTGGAAAGAAATGTGTTATTAGGCTGTTGCAGAAAGTGGAAACAACGAGCAGGAGCGTAAATCAGGAGGCAAAGCATTCCAAGCAGCTCTTATAATCATATCTTGTGTTTCACTGAATATGATTTAATATTATTATTATTATTATGCCTGCCTTCAGATATAAAACTGTATAGAAATACATATTACATTTTTATAATATATGACTTTTATTTTTAAATTTGCCCCGGGTGTAAGCAGCCCTGTGGGTTTTATATTACATAAAACTTTTTTTTTTCTCTCTCTCTCTATCTATCTCTTTCTCTCTCTCTCTCTCTCTCTCTCTCTCTCTCTCTCTC
>JAQFZF010003160.1:0-11629 GCA_034695365.1 Enchytraeus norvegicus
TGCTGGATACCTGGCGGCGAGCCCTGGAGGAGCGCTCCCAAGGACGAAGATAGAGGGGGTCAGCACCATGGCTGATCCTCAGGTGGGCAACAACAACAACAGTAACTGTTATAATTTGTTAAATAAAGGTAGGCTAACTTTCAAACAGATTAACAGTATTACTACACTCACAGTCTCAGTGTTGCGAGGGCTGTAGAGGAAGTTATAGAACACTGTTGACGTATGCAGCTGTTTCTCAATGTACTCCCATATCGAAACGCCAGCTGCTATCCTCAGCCCAGATGAGCTGTGTGAGTCACTGTCGCGCTCAGCAGCTGCTGCTGCACTCATAGCAGCTGCTGCGTTCAGCTTGGACTCCTCCAGCAGCCAGCCAGCCTCCATCCGCTGCTGCTCGTGGTCCAGCATGAACGTGCGGAAACGATTGGACACGTGATGGTAGGCCAGGAACTTGAGGTAGTACTGGTTGAACTCAAACGACAGAGGAAACTGGCTGTGAATCTACATGTCATACACAATAGATGATTAATAAAGGGTCTATTTATAATTAAGTAAATAAAGTGCTTTGCACCAGGCGCATTGACAGAAATGACTGGTTAATTGGTAGTAAGATGTTAAACCCCCTGTGTCATAACTAGATGATTAGCAACTGACAAAAATGTCAACCAATAACTAAACATCATAAATTGATGAACAACATCAAGAACTTCATGAATAAAATAATCAATAACTAAATAACTGTATTATAGTTTTGATCTTAATAGAGTATCAGTGATACTTAAGTACTTAACCAAACCCTTCAAATATCCTTCAAATTTTCATTTTGCTTAACAGTCTAAATACATTAAGGCAGACTTCTGAACTAATATCTGAACTTTATAACACTGAACTATGAACTTTATAACAGCCTAGCAACATGGTCTGTTGCTAGGCTGCATAGCACATAGACCATTTTATAATGGAGCATAAAGGGAATTATTTCAGAGCCATTGATTTGAAAAACAGTAGGCCTTCCTGAAGTAAAGAAATTGACTTCAAGAGAAATAGTGCAGATGATACAGACCTGATGCACGACATCCAAGAACTGAAGGAAGATCGGAGCAAAGCCACTGGCCTGCGTGTCAACGGTTTGATTGCTACGATGAGTGAACCGGTGACCAAACGAGAGCCACTCCTTTTCTATCAGTATCCGGAATCCTTCAAATGTTCTATAGTAGGGATCCAGTAGTAGCTGAGCTATCGATACAACCTACATAACAAGTAAATGTTCTGTAGTAGGCCTATAGGTCCAGCAGCAACAGGACAGCCAATAGACACAGCAATGACTGCATGTGTTCGTCAAGAGAAACCACTCATCAAATTAAACCACTCATCACACTTCAGAAGAATTGGATGCTTATTCGCAACTTCATTGCATAGATCTAGATTTCAATCGAAGGCAGTTTAATCAATTATATCAATTCCTTCCTGATTGGTCCAGTCGAACATATCATACCATTCATATGACCTGTTTTTTCAAATTCCTAGTACCTTACATAATCTATCATCCACCCATGAAGAGATAGTACTTAATTGCTATTTGTCTGAACTTATATCTAATTTGTGTACTATTGCTTTAATTTCTTTAAAGTAGTCTAGAACAGGGGTTTTCAAACTGTGGTCCGCGGACCAGAGGGGGTCCGCGAAGAGTATGTCTATATGAGTATGGCTATATAAAACCACATATTCAAACGATGAAAATCAAAGCCTGCGAACTAAAGATGCCATTGGATTTTATCAAAAGAAAGAGTTATCACACTTTCTGTCACGTGTTTTATACCAGAAATATTTTTCCGAAGAAAGAAGGAAAAGCCTATGAATTATACAAAGGTTTTCAAATCGTCAATGATACCAAATGAGAAACTTCACAAGGCAACATATCTAGTGGCGCTGACTGGCTTAAGTGTTAAGAAAGCTAACACGATTTCTGAAGACTTGATGTTGCTTTGTGCAGTTGACAAGTGTGCAAGGATAAGAATACTCTGCAAACTGGAAGAAATCCATTGTCCGACAATTATAATGTGAGAAGGATCCAAGACATGTCAGACGATATTAAACCGCAATTAATAGATAGATTGAAGCAAAGTTGTTCTGCTATGTATAAGCACAACTGGATGAAATCACCGCCTTTGCTAACCCAGCACAACTGCTAATCTATTTGTGAGACGGAGAATGGTGGGACGTTGGAACATAATGTTGGGATGGAGAAATTACAGAAGATTTCTTGTTTTGTCATCCTATGCCTTCTAGAATAAGCCTACAGTAGAGGAGGTCTTCAAAGTTCTCGCCGATTTTCTTTCACAGTCCGGCCTAATTTCCAGGCTATGCTTCGCTATTGACTATAGATCGTATGACGAAAATAATCGTTGTTATTCTAACTGAAATTTGATTATTGAAGTGATAACTGCCACTTTTGAAGTATGGGGGTCCACGATCCATTCCGAAAGAAATTAGTGGTCCCTCGACGAAGAAGTTTGGAAACCACTGGTCTAGAAGACTGGTTTAGGCCATGACAGTGCTACATGACACTGCTATATAAATTTTCATAGATAATAGCTAATATTGTAATTGATAATAATAACCTGTGTTCCCAGGTCCCAGCCGTCCTCCAGGCAGATCATCACCGACGAGCCCTGAGCGTCCAGTAGGTCCACCGCCGCTCCAGATATCTGCAGAATGTTCTGGATCTGAGCCAGCCACCCGCACTCCTCCACCGCGCGAAGAAATCCTCTCTTCTTCTGGTCCGAGTCGACCATGGGTGAGCTGGGCAGACACGTGCGCATCAGCTTCTTGAAGCTAGACTTGACGTAGCGGATCTCGTTGTAGTCAACGGGTACAAACTCACACTTCTTGAATGACTCGGATCTTATACCCTGTGGACAACAACAACAACAACAACACAATCTTATACCCTGTGGCCAACAACAACAAAACAACAACAACAACAAAGTAAAACAAACTGATGCTACAGCCAATAACAGATCCTCTTCTTCTTTTAGGTATCCTACCCGTTCCGGGCGTTGATAGATATCGTTTGCACAGTTCTCGTTTTTTTGCAGTTCTGATCATTGGGCTTGCCTCTCAGGGTATTATAAAGGCAATACAGATTACCCCGAACTGATTGATGAGATAAAAGATTATAATTATTTATTGATACAGAAGAAAACAAATAATTATAAGCAAAAGAATTACTGATAGGAAGAAGTCGCACCTTTATTTGTGTTTTCTCTCCCAGTATATACAGCGCAGCTTTATGCAGATTGTGTATGTTTATATCTGATGACAAATCCGCCAGGCCGCCATTTTGTCGCAGAGTTGTCTGACTGTCTGCAGACTGAAGTACACCAGATGGCATGGCAGACATCGGTCGTCTGTTGTCTCTCAGTGTCATTCTGCCTAAAGCTGCACAGGATATATACACATACATATAATACAATACAATACAATGAGGATTTAACGTCCGGTTCCTCACCCAAAGGCGATGTCAGGGACACATATACACATACACAAATACACATATACATACATCCATATACAGTTATGTGCAACTGCATATAGGCCTACAATGTATACAATACATGCATACATAATACATATATAAATCATACATTCACACATACACAGACAGATTAGAAAGAAATCTTCACAATTACAACATCTACAATCAAATATGCATACACATAGGTAATAGGTATACATCATAAAGTACATCACAGTACATAATCTATTTCCAAATTGAAAATTGTGCATCCACAATGTACAATGTACATCTACAGTATTTAGAGGATAACTAATATTTCAGGTATAAAATATGTTAAATATTACAATCGTATATGAAATGATCATATCAAACCAAGACTATATCCCAAACTTAAGAAAACGCAATACCTGCTCTTTTTTCTCAAATTTTAACTGCCTTTTTTGACGCTTCATAATTACAGCTATTAATATTTTAAAAAATAATATACATAAAGGCTTTCAAGGCACATTTCACACTGAAAATATTATAGAGACACTTGGACAAGCTGTCTATGCATAGACCTGCGATAGCATTATGTAACAGAATACATTTGTGCACACTGCACAGTGCACTGTACAATACATGCACAATATGCAAAAGTAGCAAAGAATATATTATTATTTATAAATAACAACTAAGCATTAGAACTCATTAAAAAAGAAAATTCAAGAGCTAATAGTTAACAGAAAATATGCAACTAAATATATGCAGTCACAAAATATAACACCACAATCTTTTTCAAGACACAATCGTGCAAGAGGGGTTTTAGTAATCTACTACATTTTACATGTAATTTGTATGTTGCATTTGTTTCTTACGGCAAGAGGCCAGAGCCGGTTGCTTAACGGCTAAGCGACTGGACTGCTGTTCGTATCCCAAGGCTCTCACGTCACTGATGTAGCCCTCGAGTCGCGAACCTGACGTTAAATTCGGCGTCAGCCGATTATATTATTATCACCGTTATTTCCCGCATTTATTCATATTATATTTCCAGAAGCAAATATCGTCACATTTCATGACTTAGAATCGCCTATTTAGATTTATAATTTCCAAATAAATGACCGGTTTAATAAGATGAACAAAATTAATGTGTTGTGAAATAAAAATTAAAGAGCTCAAATCATAACAAATTCATAAAAAAATTCTAAAGTATGTAACAAAATGGTTTAAGAAAAATAATAATCAATTTGCAGCTGATAACAGTTTAAATCCATTCAAAGTATTATCGTATCAGATAAACTTAGATAACATATTAGGAATATATATCAGGAAAAAGAAACACGTATCAACGTAGAAACACATATCATGCAGGCATACAGAGAATCATACATACATCAGACACATGCAATTTATCAAATTTTAGTTAGAATACACATGCATGCAATGCAAAGCTTCTGCTTTTCAGTAGCCTATCATAGATCCATGAAGGCCCTATCGGGAAATTGTGGAATTAAGTTAATGTAGTTGAAGTCAAAAGTCAGTAGGTCTCAGTTTAGACTTGTTTCAAGTAACAAATACTTAATTTCGGATATAGTTCTGCTTCTGACTGAAACAGACAATCATAGATGAACGATCTAAAAGCATTTGACAAAGTCGTCAATTTATAATTGGTTACAGATTTTACGATACTTGGCTAATAACATTTATTAACTAATTTTACATCGAGCCTTAAACAGTATTCGCCAATTTTGTTGATCAGAATTTAGAACTCAATACAGTATGGATTTTTTGATACTTGTCAGTTCTGTCACCGAACTTTTTATTTAACTTAAAAAGTTGTGAAAGTTGCTATAAGAGTAATAACAATTGGTTAAGATTAGGGTTTGGGTAAGGGGTAGGGCTAAACTTAACCCAAACTCTATCCAAGACCATAACCCAGTACCAGGCAGTACATAACCGGTGACTTATGACAAGTACCGATTTTTCTTGTCTATGGGGCAGAAAAGAGTGAATTACGTACACAGATCAGTGGTGTCATGTGTCTCACTGATGGTGCTCTCACGAGGGTGCGAGGAGACCCTGAGACTGCCCAGGACTCTCTGGAAGGGCTGGTCCTTCTTAACGAGACCTGAAAGTACGTGTATAGCTTCATGCAGCAACACATAAACAACAAACTTCAACTACAATATAAACAATCATGCAGCATTTAGTAGATTAAAAACTATGCATGCTTGTCTACATAATAGGTATTCAGCTGGATTGATTAGTTCGAGATGTTTTGTGAAATAGAATTTTGTTCTGTTCAATACCTAATATCACAAGTTTATGCTAATTTAAAGAAGTAAACATACTCAGAAGATGTTTCTGAAGGCAAAAATCCATAAGACAATAAATATTTGTTCCTATTTGTCGCTGTAATAACTATCTTGTATAAAATACAAAGGTGTTTTATATTGGTGGTTATTACTTATTATAAGTAAAAATAGAAATCTGAATACTTGTAGTAGTAATAAAAAACTAAATTGTAAGTTCAATTTTTTAATTTACGGTTTAATGTTATCAGGATTAATATCATAGCTACTATTTTTAAGACGGAATAGGCCCTATCAAATTTTTCTATCTTGGATAAAACATCAAAAGACATTGAAGGTAATATTATTATCTAATAGGCCTACATCAGAAACATCTAATAATATAATCATACAAGGACTTATGACTCAGCTATACAAAATAGAATTACTGAAAACAAGAATTCAAAAGAAGCACATTAACTAATCAGAGAGATAGACAACGCAAGTGAAGATGATTTTGATAAATTAATGCTAACGTAAGAGCAGAAGTATAAACAAAACAAAATAATTTTTCCATGATCAAAGAAATGTCATGCAATTACACAGCATCCTTGCAAAACTTTATAATACAATTGCTAAATGGAATCGATACTGAATATACATGTAGACATTGTAGAGAACACAAACAAAATGCAAACACCTGTAGCAAATGAAGTAAACAAACTAAATAATGTAAACTGAAGCATGCAATAGATATATCTAAATTAAAAGACAACATGACATTGTATATATGTTACAAAACGCGAATGATATTGCAGTGCAACATGTAACTTAATTTACTGCTTGACCCACTCCCTGATTTAATAGTCATATTATGCAGTTAGTTTCACCAACAACAACTAGAGTGCTACTATCATCAACGAGAACCATGACAACATCGAACACCAGAAGCCAATACAATCCAATAAGAATAAACAACAACAAAAGGTCCACAAAAAGTTTCAAAGCCAACAACAGAAACACCCCTCCAACGCAAACAATGTGTATAAAAATATGCACACAATGCAAACAACATTCATCTTAATAGCCACATGCGGACACTTACAATGCTGGACCAAACCACAAAAACTGTATTTTGCAAGTTTTACAAGAGCACCTAACTTCCACTAAAGGAAACTCTTATTCCACTACCTGGAAAAACTTATCAATTAGTAGCCAGTCACTAGTAAACAAACTAAATCCATGCACCCACACACTGCAACATACACTTAGCCTTGTCGTAGGCGCTCTGCTGCAGCAAGCGAGAGATTGGGCGGACACGACGTAGGGACAGGGGGGTGCCCTCCCCCATCCCAAACATCGTGCCACCATATCTCTCCCAGCCCATGCTGGGACCAAGGGTCGATGAGTAGGAGGTGGTTGAAGGAGTAAGCGTTAGAGAGTTTAAGCTGGATAGGGAGTCAGCATGATAGTAGTCGTTCATACCCGCGGGCGTCGTGTTGACAATTGCTGTCAAGTATTTCTCCTGCTCCACCGTCACAGAGGTTGGGCCTTCAACTCCCGGCACTCCTGCGTTATCATAAATACAATACATGACAAATGGACATTTTATAGCGCCTTGTGTTCTGGAGTATAGAACTGTTTGCAGTTGCATAGTCTGCTTGAGACGTCCCTGACATCGCCTTCGGGAGGGGAACCGAACGTTAAATCCTCATTGTCTATATATTAGGCTTCTCAGAGGAACTTCTTGGGACAGTGAAGGAAAATGTAGTCTATCCTGCCATAGAACACACATGATGTGGCAAGTCCTCACTTATGATTGTAACAATTAATGAGAGAGATAGACACTTTTAAGAACTCCACTGATTGATTAAATTACTATCTAAAGATATGTGAGAATGCTCTTCACTATATATCGTTATATATTATATAATGAACTCAAATTAGTGTGATATTTAGAAATTGGTGTTAACAATTATTGTATAATTGCTAATTTGCACGCAAATGTAAAATGATCTGATAATGACCGAATATACTGTTGCTAAATTAATACGCAAATATGTATCCAAGACTAAATTATATAGAGTTACCTTGTAATACTCAGCCCTTTACTATACTCATGTTATTATTTTAAGTGAATTGAAACTTTGATAGCTTTCAGCTAACAAAAATTCTAGAAGTAGAAAGAAATCAATAGAAATACAAACCAGCAGGATTATTATAATGGCCCTTGAGCATGCCCATGACACCCTTACCATGAAAGCCACTGCCTCTGAGTAGAACAGCTTTGGTTGTAGGGTGGCGCCATGTGGCCACTGGAAACCTGATCAACAACAACATCAACAACTCCACCATTACTGTCATAGAACTAACGATTCGATTAACATTCAACATTTGAATGAGAAAGCCAAAGTTTCCATTTTATTATGAAACTACTTAGATAACAATCTATAATCAATAATATTACGCAACTGCAAGAGACGGTTGCGTAATATTATGACACTAAATTAGACTTAAGCCATTTTAGCCTTCTAATTCTGTGATAACTTTAAATGATAACATTTAATGATAACGTTTGCTACTTTCTTTAGTGTTAGCTAAACCTGATTTGAATTTATTTAATTTTAGTTTTACCTCATATGTTTGAATAGGATTTAAGTAAACTAACCTGTTCTGTCGATGACTGCGAGCAAACTTCTGGACACTGTCATCTGAGACGTACTGAGGTACAGCGAGAACAGCGGGATAACTGCAGAGTACAATACAATAATAATAATTAATATTATAATAAAGGTTTAATTCATTTGTTACTACTGTCCTTTTAAAAGGACAGCCAGAAAGCAGGCTACTGCAAAGCTAAGAATCACAGGATAGTCTAACTGTTACTTTTTTATGTCGAAAAGTAACCAAATGAACATATCTGGACAACAAAATTTATGTTGCTTTTATTCTACGCACCACAGAGTAGCATGTAGTTTTACGTAAATTAGTTTTTAAAATGTCGGAGGGTCATCCCAAAATCGTGAATATTTCGTAAGGTAGTTAGTTGTGACTTTAATTCGTAATCCTTAATTCTGTTGTTAGGGAATATATGAAGGAATAAAAAGAAATTATAATGAAAAGCATAATATGTTTGGGCAATATTTGGTGACCCATTAAAATGTTGCTGTTCTTTTAAAAGGACACTGGGATGACACGGTACAGAAATTTCTGTATTAGGGTATTTAGTATATCAGCATAAATAATTAGTTTTTTTATACATAATGATGTTAATAGTGTTTCCTTTTATACTGTTTTTGTTTTACACAACGACTTCTCTCAGTGATATGGGCAGGGGATAAAAAGATTCGAAAAAAGGGGCTGTGGGCGTCAAATTGGACCCAAAATCAAGAGCTTACAAAAATTATCTTATTTAACAATATCAATTTTTCAGAAATCTAGGGGCCATGGCTCCCTCCAACAAGGTCTACATCGAAAATGGGCAGAGAGATGCTTGTGCATCCCCCCCCCCGGGAGCCCTCTTGACCATGGAAATATTTTACATGCATTTTTCACAATATATTTGATAAAATTGCCAAATATTTTGACCATGTATAGAGACTACCCAAGCGTCAGGTGGCCACTAAGCCTACACTGAGTCACACCAAAGACCTTTTCAGCCTAAAATATTTTGGGGATCAAGGCGGGGCCAAATCAATACTTCACATTGAGCTCATATGAAAAATAATATTTGACAAAACTGGGGGCAGATAAAATTTTGCGATCACGAGCTCACCACCAATTTTAAAACCTAAATATTAGAACTGCCACTCATTGACATATGACGTATAATACGTACATGCCTACAATTAGCCTAACTCTGTTTATCTGTGCTAAAATTTGAACATTCAACCATTTTAATATATAAGCATATGGAAGATTTTAATATATAAGCATATGGAAGATTTTACTATATCGCATGTTCCCACTGTCGTTTTTAAAGGACGCATTGTCACGTGCTCATATTTCAGTCCCTAGCAAAGATATGACATTGATGTTTATGTCATAGTGTAACGGCATGATATGGAAAACATATGCAATTTCATCCATTTCTGGCAGTTTTAGGCATGCCCGGGCACCAACTAGTTAAAGAGGAAAATCAGATTTGGCACATAGCTGTGTGGTTAAAATCCCTGGCCCGCCCATCACCGATAGTGCCTTCGGTTAGATAAACTGAAGATATACTCATTCTAGCCAGTACAAAATACAAGGCCGTGTGGACTCCGGCAAACTTAGAATGGACCAACCGAAAGCTGCACGTTTCATAAAAGCCGCCTAAGGCAGTGTTGCTCAAACTGTGGGTCGCCTAAATGTGTAGTTGGTCTTCATCGGCTGCTTTGAGTAAAAGCGACCCCATCGAGTTTGAGGAGCACTGGCATAAGGTAAAACGGCATCTGCCTGTGTTGGTTCCGGACAACTAAAGAATTTCGACCATCGAAAATTGCACCTGTTGTAAGAGGCAACTAACCCAGATGCCGAAGGGAAGGGCCGAGTGGTCTGCGCTATGATTTCTGTGTACTAGACCAATTGGTCGCTCAACTTCCAGACCTGCGAGGCCTTACCACATCGTATGTGGCCTATAGAAGGCTTGACTAATTCGCTCGCACTTCAGTGTTCCAAAATTGTGATGCTGTTGTTGTCAGGTATAGAATTGAATAAAGAATATAAGCAGATGAAGAATTACCATTGCCATCCGTGGAATATAAATTGAATAATTGACTGAATAACTAATCAATTGATTGATTGATTAACTCATCAATTGATTGATTGATTAACTAATCAATTGATAAATTGATTAACTAATCAATTGATAAATTGATTAACTAATCAATTCATAAATTGATTAACTAATCAATTCATAAATTGATTAACTAATCAATAGAATTAATTGATGTTAAATCCTCATTTATAGATTGATCAATCAAATGGGGCTTTAGGTTTTTTCTGTTTTGTTTATTATTGTTTGTGAGTCCTATTTATTAGGCCTTAGGCTCTTAGGCCTAACAGGCTGTAGAGGCAGGGCGGGCACTGGGGCTTTAACAGAAACTGAACCTTATAATGCAAAGATATTTAATTAAAGTGGTGTCGTGACTTTGGTTTGTAACAATTAAACCAATAAATGGCTAATTAAAGTCACAAAGTCAGCACACTAGAGCAAGGTGTGTACTGGACTTGTTTTTACTATGAGTCGCATGCACTATTTAGACACGCACCTCTGGCACACGGTGTAGGCAGTGTTGATCATGGTGAGCCTGAAGCCTTCAGACTTGGATCGTGATTGGCTGTAACTGAGACAGCCTAACCCCAGCCTAGCATAGTCTCTACAGTAGGATCTCTCAGCCAGCCTATCAATATTCTTTGCATCATTCTGTATCTGCTGCTGTATCTCTTGCTCATCTATCACTGTCAATCAATCAGTCAATCAATCAATCAATTATATGTATATATATATATATGTATTCTGGTGGCCATGGAGACTATGGGCCTGATGAACCCCTGTGGAGCTGATTTCATCACTGGCATTAAACCTCTGAAAAGTGCCAATCTTAATTAATCGTTTTTATAAAAACCCACAGGGCTGTTTACACCCGGGGTAAAAAAATCAATCAATCAATGCTCCAGGAAGTCCATAACATGGTCCCTGAGCTTTACAAGTTCTGCCATCTCACATACTCATGCCCATCTATTTTAAGATTCGGGCAGTGGTCCATAGATTCTCAAGAAGACGTTCAGCAGGGAGATCCTCTAGGTCCAATGCTTTTCTGTCTGACCATCCATCCCCTCCTCAGCTCCTTGAAAAGCA
>JAQFZF010003161.1:0-11629 GCA_034695365.1 Enchytraeus norvegicus
ATTAAAGAGCGAGATAGTTGATTATGTGTATGAATTTTTGCCTTGGACCTGCCACGTGGCAGAGCACTGGATAGATATATTATACTAGATAGACTATACTGCACTAGTCAAAACTATACACGATTTCTTTTAATCTTGCTAAAGTCAAATAATAAGCGAAACAAATGGAACTGCATTTGGTTTTTCAAATTCTGTATAAAAGAGCTTACGAAGTTCCATTTTACTGTGAAATATGTCCATCTAAATTAAACTTAATGTAATACCAAATGTAAAGCAAACCAAATCAAATCAAATAACGGTTTAACGTCCGGTTCATCATCTAACGACAACATCAGGGACGTAAAGCAGGACCATTAGCTGTCACATTCAATTTTAAAAGTTTACTACAGGTTGACGTAATCGCTTGTAGCCTACACAGATACATTTGTAATTAGTGTATTCTGTCTATAATTATTACATGCAACCTATTCCATCTACAATTCTTCATATAAAGTTAATCGGTTACATTGATTATAATTAACTAACCCACACTCAGTCATTTACAATATCTTATTTAGGAGTGGCGACTAGATAGAAATTGAGCCTGGCATGGGTTTGAATGCCAATCTTTACTGCTTCCGTTAGCGACAATTTCCTTAGAGTAATTCGATTTGCACAGCATCGATTCGTATCTAGAAATAATTATTAATTATATTAATAATTATTATGCTAATCACTAAAATAATTAATCACAGTATCGTATAGCAGCATTTTAAACTTTCTCCTAATTCAATTTACAATCCTCGAATCATCTATAAATGGATACAATAGCACATTCTTTGAGTCGGACACTCAACCAATGTACTATTGGCTTAGCCGGTAGCATATATCCTAGGATAGTACATAGGCCTAGGTATAGACATTGCAATCTTATTTATACAAGTATACCAACATAGTAGGCCCACCGAAGACAATAATTATTGAATTATTGAAATAACCGTTACACTTGAAGAAACTGTTTTCAATTCACTGAAATATATGCATTTCCAAATGCAATACGATTTGAAATTATTTGCAAAAGTTATTGTCATACAAATTCACTGTAATTTTGAAAATAAATGCAGGCCCTACAAAATATTATATACATGGAATGTAAACTTATATTTCATTACTTACCGTACAAGTTTCTACAAATCTAAGGATAAGCTCAATGATAGGCTATATAAAACCAACTATGCGCCATATTTTGAGAAAGGTGCAAGAACATTATTTGAATACATTCAAAATGTATTTGTTAAATTTGAATAACTTAAAACATGGGCTACAATAATATAATAGCTATACAACCTTTTGGTACACAGAATTCCACACAAGATTATTGCCGCACAGATGATCAGTCCAATGAAGACGATTGCAACAGACACAATAACTGAAAAGAAACGGGGTGCACAATTGCACATAATGTAACAGTTGAAAAAAGAAAATAGCCATGCAAAATAGAAACGTCATAATCCATGATAGAAAACATGGTCTTGGATAATGTTGTATTAGGTCTATCTCTGGCTATCATAATATCATCATTATTGGCTCACTGGTAGTCTCAACTTTCATCGTACTCTTCTCATGCAGCATTTTGCTTTTGCTATAGGCTATCTCTTTGTGTGGACACTGGTAGTTAAAATGTTGTTGGATGCTTCCACGATGTTGTAGTCAGATGATGAAACGGACGTGAAACTTAATGTTTTTCAATGTTGGCTGACCAAGCAAATAAGTTTTCGAAGTAAGTCGACCCGCAGTATAATAATACGATTATCACTTAACCTTCCTATTATCACAAAAGCAAGTTATATTAATGTAGTAAAATTAGAATATATGATGCATTTAAGAATTTATTTAAGAATACATTTTATAATAAGATGAATTAAGGAGTAACACCTGTGTATTTCGAATCAGGTTCGGCTCTACTGGCACCAACAACATCCAGTGTAGCTATTTCTGAAATAAAAAATACTATAATGCGCCACATTTTCAACAAATGTAAATACTAATAAATAATAAAATGGTCAAATGTTATTTCTTTAAGTATTGCCATATGTAACCTTTTAACCCTTCATATGTCATGGTAGCTCTGACAAAAGCGGGCTTGTTAATAGGTTGTAATGTAGCTCTGACATCATACCTGGTACTCGTCTGACAGAATATGCCAGTCAATTGGAATTTTTTCTTGAACCTGCTCTCTGGCATAGTAAGCCTACCAATAACGTATAATTGTCTTAGACCTATATTTTCACGCACAAGACGCTGAAGTAGACGCTTGATACAATTTATGCAGGATAACAAATGCTGTTAAATATGCGGATTTGTTATTTACGCGGCATAATTAATATGACAATGCCGTACATGCAAATGCGCAAATCCAAAGCACCTTATCGGTTGTTGACATCAATTCTACAGGAGTTGTAAAAAAACAGTAAACAAATGGAGTCATAATGTCATGTAGTATTATGCCTCTTCTTTTTTGTCTTATTAATCAATTTAGTAAAATCATGAACAGAACTTTATGTGCTTATTAAATGTGTCGATTATGATTGATAAATAAAAGCTCAGGTCTACAGGTTCTCGAGGTTCGTGATCTATCTAAGGCTGCATAATTATATGATAATTGTAAAAAATAATATAAATATTGTAAAATAAATATGCGTAGTAAGAATTAAGTATAACATAATTAAAAATATCCTACCTCTGGTACAGTTACCGATGACACCTGTCCAGTGATTGTTGACACAGTTGAGATACCAGGTCTGTCTGGAGGAGTAACATCCCACCACTGCTTCCTGGTTCTTTCTCCTCAACCACATGTCCTCCGGTGGAATAACATCGGAGCAACCCACAGCTGAAGTATCATTAAATACACATGAATATTTTTGTGAAAATCAGCGAGATCACTGTTTAAGTTATCTCTTAACGTTATTATGTTTTGATCATCTATTAAGTTAATTAGCTTAATTAATCATTGAAAATCTTCGTACGTTGGTGAATTATTTAGAACGTTGTATTAGTATATCTTAGGTATGTGATTCGATACAGTCTACATATCGGATGAAATTAAGCTCGCCCCTGATAGGCAATGACTCTGTCATAGATCTAACCCAGGTGAGGCAGCTGACAAAATTTTATCAAGGTATCAAAGACTCTGGCCGGCTGATAGGATTGACAATAAGTTCATTAACACAGGTTCAATCGAGAAAGAAATTACTGCTATAGGTTTATGGTATAATTTTCAGTGAAATATTACAACAACTTCACTTCGAGAATCAGTGCGACATATATAATTAGATTTCAATCAGAGTAAAAAAGAATCTAGTGGAGCTTAATCATAACAATCACATGCATAGAAATGAAACCTAATGCAGTGTTGTAATGCATGAAATTCAAGTAGGCCACTTTAATATTTATCATGTTTACTATGATCCTACCTTCAAAACGTATAAGAGCTCTCTGCAGTGGCCTTTGAATCTCAGAAAGAAACTCATCTCCGAAAACAATATTAATTTCACTCGTCTGTGACGTGTAGATAATAACAGATCTTCCATTGGTGTGAGAAGCGCAGATTGACACGTTTTTTTGAGCTTCTCTGTCGATAATGTATCCATACTGCATACATTGTCCATCACGCTGGTTCACTGCTTCTCCAAAATCGAGCAGACTGACGTTAATCTGTTGCCCGGCTGGAGCTTCTAACTTCCACGGTTGATGTCTGCTACCACAGCTGAGTTTAGTGGAAGATGAGTGTGACGTCATCAAGTGCTGAGCTGATGACGTCACTGATACCGTGCACGAGCGGTCTGGTTCTATGACTAGAAATTATGATCAATTTATTCATGTTACTATTCCACTTAATACATTGCGACAAAAAGATAACCCATACAGAATATTGAAGAAAGCTGACAATTAATCTCCTTTTACGAGCCCAAATATAAACGGCCGTGTTGGCTCTGGCAGACGTGTGAATAGAAAAGCCAAAAGCAGCACGTGTTTTGCAGAAGCCGATTAACGAAATCATTGAGAAAGGACAAAGAGATCCACCGCAGAACACAAAATTGTCTCCAACAAATTTTATTACAAACTATAAAATTATATGCCACGGACCTGCCGTTAGACAGCGCAATGAGCGAGAGAGAAAAATCAACATGAAGTTCAACGTCTACATAATATTCTTACGATCGCTAATCGCGGACGGTGGGCTAATATACTATTCTTAGCACAGATTTGCAAATATTGAAAAAGCCAATCACGGCGATGGAAATAGACATTTCTAAGCCTGTAATTGTTTTTTTAGGAAGAATTAGGGTTGTTTGGTTAGTTGTGATTGGTTCCTTACTAATCTGTACCACAGTTCTGATAGATGAGGACGGTGGGCCTATTAGGGCCTACTGCTTAAGTTAATGTTCTAAAGACAAATGTAACTAAGCCAACAATAATCATATATATATATATATACAGGGTGAGTTTAAAAAAAAAACACGGGCAAAATCTCAATATCTCAGTCAAAACTCAAGATATCTTTAAAATATTTTCAGAATATATAGAGGAGATTCTTCGACATCTAATATCCAAATTTGATCGAAAAATATTAATTAATAAAAAAGTTACAGAGTTTCTACGGAAAAACTAAAAAAAACATATTAACATAGCTTATTCAATAGCCATATGGTACAATATGGATCGTTCTTGTTGGTTGGTTTAAAAATCAAAAATTCTTTGCATATTGCCTTTACACGTGACAACCGCACATGTTCGACATACTATTTCGCTAGGTGGCGCAATTTTTTATTTATTTTTGCTCTCCACTCATAATGGAGTGCTCTTAGCCTTTTAGAAATGAACACTTTGTGTCTCATGTATTTCGCTCCAGAGTGTCATTCAAGAGTTTTGAGCTCACGTGAGTTTGGTGGTCACTAATCCTCCAATCCTTCTTGACGAACTCCGGTCTATGCTGTTCGATCCATATTGTACCATTTGGCTATTGAATATGCTATGTTAATATGTTTTTTTACTTTCTCCGTAGAAACCCTGTAACTTTTTTAATAATTAATATATTTTGACAGAATTAGGAGGTTAGATATGGAAAAACCTCCTCTAAATATCGTAAAAATATTTTTAAAATATCTTGAGTTTTGACAAAGTTATTGAGATTTTGCCTGTGGGTTTAAAAAAAAACTTACCCTGTATATCAAATTGATTTTTGTATTACCTGAAGCGCATGAATAAGACGCCTCGAGGTAGCTTTTTAAACTCTCGTAGCAGGTTTTCGTAACCTTTTGATCAATATCATGCAGGACTCTGACTGTGCAAAGATCCTTCCCGAAGCACTTTTCATCAATTAGATGTTTTACATCTACCGAGCAGCCGAAGAATTTAGGATTATGTTTAGTTTGTGCCAACATTTCTTCGTCTTCAGTTTGCAGACATCTCCCAACTCTCATTCTGCCAAAAGTTGCTTTGTTTACAAGAATAACTTCATTCTTTAGACAAGTCGGCTTGAATTCTTCACTCAGGCAATATTCTTCTTCACCACCTTTCATAGCAACAACATTGAATAAACATATAGGCATACTAAGCAAGATACAGAATGTAAGTATCTACAATACCTTTACAAACTGCGGCTCGCGACCCGCTTTTGTACGGCCTCCGAACGTATGACGACAATAAAGAATTGAATGTGAAAAATACAGTTTTCTCAGCATACAATTTCGAATTAAATAAAACACGCTACTAGCATCCGAGACAGATAGACACTTTAAATAGATTTTACGAGTTATGCTAGGCTTATAAGCTTTGAGACCGATGTGAAGAAAATGATGATGGCCTTGAAACAGTTAGGCAACATCCGGTTAATTAAAATCAGTAATTATATATAATGCCAATTTTGCAATAGTTTTATTCTCTATTTTCATATATGATAAAATATTTGATCTTTTGTCAGCTCTTCATCAAAAATGCAAAATTGTATTCCGTCCGGGGTCCGAAAAGTTTCCCCATGGCTGATTCTACAATTATTCATGCAAAATTGTAGATTCCATTCTTTCATATAACTAAAGCACGTCCAAAACAACATGCATATTAGAAACAAGAACAAGAGATATAGATAGACCTGTTTGAAATAAATAAAATTGAATAAATAAAATTGACATCAGTGTATTAATGTCATACGCAATTTTTATGAATTTAAATAGCACATTAATTATGAATTATAAATGAAATTATATATTACTGTACTGTTATCACATTAATAATAATAGTTATCATAGTAATAATAGTTGTGATTAATCTCCAAAGGATTAAGGTCAGCAGTCTTATCAATTACTCTTAAATTATTGATGCTTGTATACTAGTCGTATGACTGGATGTACATGTGTAATTATTGTATATCTGTATTCAAGTAGGCTATTCATCTTACTTGGAGCTGACAATGACAGTTCAAGAGATAGTCCGACTTGGGCAATAACGATTGCAAAACCTAATGCTATAGCCATATTTTGGCTATATGATTTTATGTTTACAATTTAAAGTTAAATCGCAATGTCACTTAAATTATTAACTTTGTAAGTCTATATGATTACTACCCAAATGAACACCGAAGCGTAATGTTGGCTAGCTGCAATGCATAAGCTTAGTATTCTTGCGCGACAGAAGACTCAGTCTGGCTGGCTAACGAGGGACCATCTCAAAATAGTTTTGGTCGGACTCAGTCGTGTCAAACAGCCCAAACGCGAATAAAGAATAATAATTAAGCGTAGTTACATTTTAGGTATATCAATGACATAGACTAAGTCTAATATTGCTCGTCCAATATACGAAGAGCATAATGCTCATCAATTATACGCTATAATATACTTTCAGAGTTAATTTATTGATTAATCTTCGAGGGATCAACAGTCCGTCCTACCAGTTACTCCTAATTAAATTATCGCAAGTTTTGAAGTGTCATATTAGTTTTCTCTATCGGTACGAATACTTAGAAATAAGAAACTCGTATAGTTATTATTGTAAATCGTTTAATTATTTAAGTAAATTATTTATTAATTATAATATTAGTACATGGAAATTATAATAATTTTCACAGTGCTGACCTATCGGCGTCCATTGACTGAAATGTAGGACTAGATAACCTAAGAAATGCACCAATTAAACTTAGATTGAACGTTTCTATGCGAAAAAGTGTCATATGTCAAGACATTTTCTAGATTTCACTCGTATTTGAGTAAGCAATTGTTTAATTAAGTATATTACACAGATCAGTTCTACTGTTCATTTAGAACAAACAACAAATTAAGCATCTCTAAAGGCTAAGGTCTTATAATGACATCAGCGTGTTTAAATTAGTTGACGATTTTGCTGCAGGAAGGTTTTGTTGCAGGACTCAGCTTGCCAACCTCCGTTGCACATCTTCTCATTGAGTGCTGGCATTTCCATTTTCATCAGAGTTGTGTAGCTGAAAACAACATGGGATAGTTACATGTAGTCCTACAATCACAACGCCATTACAATCTGAGGGGTCACCAATTTTCTTAACCAGTGACTGCGTTGGTCGGCGTCTACAATACACGTGCAGATTTCGGTTGGTCTATTCTAATGTTTGCCGGATCCAAAACGGCGATTTTTTGCTTTATAGTTACAATAATTAGCAGTTATTAATTCATTTCAGGGGTTTTATTTCGCATCTCTTTATGATAAAGTAGATTCCTTCAGATGGAGCAAACTTAAAATTAACTTAACTATCTGAGTTATGCGTTGATAAGATAAATACTCTGTTGGATGTGGAACACCCAAGAATAGACCAACCGACAGCTGATTCGTTAAAGTCGACTGACGTTTTCATTTTCACTGGGGATGGCAGTGGCGTCTACCAATTGGTGACCGATCTCTCTAGGGAAACTGGAGAAAGGTTAAAACTCCCTCCAATCTTAGGAATTCTGGGGGATTTGGGTTTGCAACATTTATGAATAATTATAGCTAAGCTATTTGACCAACCGTTTCATGCAGACGACTCCACAAATGATAATAGTCACACACATGATCACTCCAATGACGGCAATCGTTATTATAACCAGTACTGCAAAATAAGCATGAGTAAACGGCATAAATGATATAATATTGCATCGTTGATGTTCGTAAAAAAGCTAAAAAAGCAAAGTTTAACGTCTGTTTCCGTATCGAATGATACTGAGAATAGAGACGGACCCGGTTGAGACTCCAACCCATGACATCCTACCTATCGAGCAAGAGTGTTACCTATTACGCTTTCCAACTTGACAAATGTTACGTACACAAAAATCTTACGCCTTTAGTGAGTGAAATATTTATATTAGCTTATACAGAAATCATAATTATGCCTACTATTCTAGTGTCGAAGTATCGACGCTTATAAACATGTCCAATGAGTATCACCAATAATAACTAACTCCACGCAGTCTTAATATGAAACTAAAAATAGCAAAGAAGTCATGAAAAACATGTTAATATTCAACAAGGATGTTAAAGGGCCTCGCAAGCAGTTCTGAGCTTGAGTTCTGAGTAAGAACCATCATCGCTCGCGTCCAAAGAGATAACAGTACCCAAAGAGAGATAGATGCATACAGCATGTCCAATTGTCTATTAACTACTAGTATAATTGCAAAATTTACTAACCCTGATTACGAACATAGGAAGGATTAACCGGAATCTCTGCCACTATTTCTTCACTGGGATCTGCAATTAAACATTATGAGCATATAATTATAGCTTTTCAAACCCTTTAGCAGATTTTGTTGATCATAATTCACATTATGGAATTGATTGATTGCACATATATGAAATATATAACAATATTATTATTTAAACAGATAACGGTGACGAGCACTGCCTAAGTGAAGAATTTAAAGCGACATGTCTAAAGAATGAAGTCATCATTATTGAAGAGGCAACATTTGGAAGAATGAATGTTGGACGTTGTCTCCAAAACAAAAGTATGATGATGTCATGATGATTTACATTTTCAACAAAGTTATAAAAATGTGATGAATAAGGTAAAATGGCACTAAATGTGTAATATACAGGACATTGCTATTCTGATATCAAATTTACGCATTAAAATGAACTTTCAATTAAAATTAACACACCTCTAGTGCAGTTACCGATGACACCTGTCCAGTGATTGTTGACACAGTTGAGATACCAGGTCTGTCTGGAGGAGTAACATCCAACCACTGCTTCCTGGTTCCTTCTCCTCAACCACATGTCCTCCGGTGGAACCACATCAGTACATCCTACAGCTGAAAAGCACTCTGTATATTATTTCAAGCATTTAAAATATAAGAACTGTCACCAGGATGTTATATTATTATAACTGTTTAATTAAATAATAACCGAGAAATATTAATTTTTCTCGACATACTGCACTTGTTATTACAAATTGCTGAATTGAAATTGTAAGATTGAGATTATTATTTGCCGAGTAAAGGAATAACGGTGTTTTCTTTCATTTTCTTTTGGATAAGATATTCTGTAGGCTGAAGCCATTCTCATGTCATTGTCATTGACACAATTCTAAGACATCCTCCACATAGCGGAATAAAGCCTTTGAACAATTAAACAAAGTGTTGCCAATGTAAGAACAAGCGTGGCCGTGGTCGATACTTTTGACTTTAGTCTTTAATAAGAGTTTAAAATTTAACGTACTTACTGTAAACATTCGTTTATCATACCTTCAACTCGAATGAGAACTCGGGGAAACTTTTGAGTGTCAGAAGTATATTCATCCGCAAACACTATTCTAAGTTCACTGCCATGGGATTGATAGATATTTTTTGATCCTCTATTGGCATGCGGAGTACAGATTGACACGTTCCTTCCAGCTTCTTTATCAAATATATATCCAGACGGATTGCAGTCTCTCTCACGCTGGTTCACTGCGCCTCCAAAATCGAGCAGACTGACGTTAATCTGCTGCCCAGCTGGAGCTTCTAACTTCCACGGTTGATGTCTGCTACCACAGCTGAGTTTACTGGAAGACGAGTGTGACGTCATCAAGTGCTGAGCTGATGACGTCACTGATACCGTGCACGAGCGGTCTGGTTCTACGACTGGAAATTTAATATCACATATAAAATTAGAATCCTGCAACTTTAAAGATGGAGTGGTTTAAGGAAAAGGGGAGAGTTAGCATGAATATGCAGAACATTGACAGTAAATTTTTCTTTTAAGGCGACAAATGAGAGAATGAATGAAGATTTTTTTAATGTTCTTGTTAATTTGTGGTGGTAATTGAATAATTGTAATATAATTTAATAGTAGATTACTTAAAATTTGCTATATTGAAGTACCGCTACTGTTTATCAAAATTATAATGACATTCGTATTTCTAATTAACTAAGTAATCAATTAGTTAGGATATTATGTATCTATCCAATGAGAATTATCGCAGATGCCACAACAGCTAGACGTTTCAGAATAATAAAGTTAGTCAGCCATCAAAACAGGCGAACTTAAAACAGCTGCTAATTAATATTGTTGTTTCTTCAGGGTTCAGAGTCAACAAGCGACATCTGTATAAATAGTTACATTTCGTAAATTTGTAGCCTACTGTGTGTATGGTAGTCGTGAAACTAAGATGTACGCAAATTTTCAATAATGTATTCTTATTATTTAATATTCACATAGAATTTAATTACCTGAAGCACATGTATAAGTTGCCTGTAAGTAGCTCTGCAAATCTTCATGACATGTTTTGGTCACCTTTTGGTCAATATCGTGGAATACTTTAACAGTGCACTGATTCTTGCCGAAACACATCTCAGCAAGCAGATTTCTCACATCTACAGAGCAGCCCAAGAACTTGGGATCGTTTCTGTTTCTAGCTAATATCTCTGAACCAACATGTTGCAGACAACGACTAACTTTCATTCTTCCGAATGTTGCTTCTTCGACAATTACGACTTCATTCTTTAGACATGATGCTTGCAATTCTTCATTGATACAAAATTCTCCACCGCTAGCTGTTTATAGAAAAATAGAAAATTCTCATTAACACTATTGGAAAAAGGGGAACGTAGTAGAAATTTTATTTCACTCAGTGTAACGAAAGAGGCCTGTATGACTTAACAATTTGGTGTTTGGTATAAATATTCACCTATTTATATATTTAGTACAGCAATGCAATAACAAATAGCTGATAAATTGTAGCGTTGTTATTGTGATCACAAATAAATTAAATATGGGCCTAGTATTATTAGCCTAGAGTTGCAAACTCCTTATTACATACGAGCTACAAATTTGCTCCAGAAGTTCTTAATCTAAACTAGCAACTTTTGAGTCTATTGAAGTTATTGAACAGTCGTCTACTCTTAAAATCAATCCATTTTTACCAACCATATCCTTCTCCAGCATTTTCTTCGTTATTTTCCTATCTCAAAAGTAGCAGAAATAAATATTTGTAACTAAATTCTGAACAAAATACAACAAATATAGGTATGTCATATTTTACATTCTATTCACCATTTTTCTTTTGTACGGGGCATCGCTGCTGGTCGATAATAGAACCGTTGCTAACCAAGGCTTACCTAGCAACAAACAAAATGACGGATTGTTCAAATCACTTCACTAAACAAAT
>JAQFZF010003162.1:0-11628 GCA_034695365.1 Enchytraeus norvegicus
TCTGTCTCTCCCTTTCCTCAGGCAATCATGAAAATAATAATAATTATATATCTATAATAGATCTATCTTCTATTACAGGTTTGCTCACATTTCGGGTACATTGGGTATACCCACTATTACAGGCCTGCCCCTATCGTAACATTTGTGGCCTCTAGATTTCCCGTTATTTTGTGCTCTTTTATTTATTTTATTTAGAAACTTTTGATCATTGGAAAACATCCGATAAGTCTGTGGGTCTCAAACAAGCATCAGTGTTAGAGTGATAGAGAACATCCTCAACTATCTAACGTTGTCGAACGAAGCCACACAATTCAGGACAATCAATGATTAATCAATGATCAATCAATAATCAATCAATAACAGGCTCTTATAAATTATAATGCTATAGCGCACTTCTATCCAAGTCTCAGAGCATCAATAAACGCTTTATAAATGAACAATGTAAGACACTGGTAGTGAAAAGTAACAAAGACTGTAATAAGCCACAACTGATATTTTTCTTTTTATTCTATCCGAATATTTTCGCACATCACAGGTCAAACAAGTTAGCCGTTTCATCAAACCCGTCGCCAAAACGCAAGTCTATTAAAGGAGACAAATAACATAGTAATTTAAAATAATGTATATATGATCAATTATTGGCGTACATTGAGATCATGGAGTTTCCCAATAATTTGCCATTCACCGGTTAGTCGTCCCTTATGTGTACATGCAGTCCATATTCTTAATTTTACCGGATCAAACACGATACAACAATAATAAAGACAGGTCTACAGATGCAGGGTTTTCTCTTATACGAAATCTATGAATGCTATCAAATTCAAATTAGTAGGCCTAAATAGGCCTGCTAAAATTAAAACTAAAGAAAAAAGTAAACTTAACTGAAAATTGTCCACATCTCTGACATCATCCCTGAATGAGAAAACGGACGTTAAACCTTTATTTTTATTTTTATTATTACTGCTCCGAGTCTGCTAGAGATAAATATGATAAGCCTACAGGTATATACTTGTATTAGCGTCATATTGCATTTCTAACTGTATAAGCCTATATACTTGTATTAGCATTATATTGTATTTGTGTAAGCCTACATGTATATCATTGTATAATTGTATCTTCATTATATTATATAACTCTATATGCATACAATTGCATAAATCTGAAGGCAGATTGCGCATATAATTGTATAACGGTACATGTAGACTGTAGACTTTTGTGACCTGACGCTCGCTATTGATCTAAATTCGCTCACACACTTTGTCCAATGTATCTGCCAGTGGCATAGCTCTGGGTAGTGCTCAGTGGCGGATGCAGGGGGGCGAGGGGACCAATCCACCGCCTTAATAGTAAAAACAAACAGCATCAGGCAGTTTATCATCAGATTCTTAGTAAAAAACAGGAATCTGGTGTTTTCTAGTAAATTTTAACAGCACCTGGTATTTAGACCTACAGGTAAATTCGCCCCCCCTCCTTGAAAATGTTCTGCATCCATCCCTGACAGGGGTGTGTGGTTCCAGGCAGTGCTCTAATAAAGCGAGGGAGCAGGGGTCATCCCCTCTACTTCTAGATTATAACAAGTGCAGGCGATCTCATTGTCTCCACCACCTGATGCATAGAGCTATAAGAGAATTGAAAAAGAAAATAAATGAAAAGAGATAAGCTTACATATTCTGCAAGAACATTTAATGTTTATTGTGCAATGTCTAATATAGCATATCATGCCAAGGCATCTCTATACTTTACAATTTACATTATCATACAAGGTTATACCAAGGGAAACTGCAAGGCCTGCAAGGGAAACTAACTAACTAGTTAGCCACATTGAAGATAGAGGCTACCTTTTTTGTAACATTTGTCAGGGTTTTTGTATTTGACAATAATAATATTTATAATAAATACATTTATAAAGCGCCTCTCTATGCAATATGTCACAGTAGCGCTAAATGGACATTGAAGAGTCAAGCAGCCCTGTAGCAAAAGGCCACAACCGGTGTGGCAGCCTCGACCTCTGCAAATCTGGAACTTGATAGACCAATTTGTTTATAACACAGAAAAATCATTGCCACACGACTACCAATTCTCTCCACTGCCGTATCTGCTTTAGTCGCCTCTTACGAACATGCCCAGTTGTAGGTTATACAATGTTGTATAACAGTATACCCTAATATTAAATTTGAATGTAGACGACCTGCCGTAGTCTGTAAGTTAGCTTCAGCGCTTCAGTCGCTGTGATTTTTTAAACCATAATAATGTTAACCAGCCTCTGGCACTTTTCTAGCTATTTCATTGCAATGAACTCATACATGTAGTGACGGCATGTCGCATGTTTGAAGTTTGATACGAAGAATATGCCTACAAACCATAGATATCTATAATATTGCTCTAGTATAGCTAGATCTATAGCTAGATCTATAGCAATATCTATATCTATAGCTAGATCTATATCTATCTATAGCTAGAGCTAGAGCAATATTATAGATATCTATGCCTACAAACACTGATACTTGCAGCAGTTAGCCTACGTGCGAGTTAACTGCCGATCTGCGACTAATTATTCAATACGACTTATACCATTGATAGGCTTATAATGGGACCAAAGGCGTACCCAGGATTTCCTGAGTCCAGGCACAGAACTAATCATTTACTCCTTAGAGAAAGTAGTTCAAAGTCTAGCTGGTTAATCGTACCTTTGCCAATGGCAGTTTGATGATATCGCAAAGGCGTTGATCACAACGCTCTAAAGATATGCTCGAGATGGGGAGGCTAATGGGGAGGCTAGTGGGGAGTGGGGAGGTGCTCGAGATGGGGAGGCTAATCCAACTGAGCCTGGACTACAATATGCATCATGTTTCCATCTCCAGATCTCCTAAAACAGCAGGAGCCGATGTTTCTTTCTGTGAGGCTTGAATTATTCGGACCCAACATTACATACTGTGTTGGATCCGGGAAACTTGCGAATAGACCAACTGAAAACTTTACATGTTTAGTAAAAGCCGACTAACGCAGATATTTTTATACTGCGGAAGCAACGGAAAACCACCTCTGAAGTCAGAATATATATTCCGATGAAAAGGTTACATTTTAGGAGTGGCAAAGGCATGGCCTTTTGATAGGATCAACTTGATGATCGATGGAGTGCTCATTGGTGAGCGTGACAGCAACTGTGTTTCAAAATATGTACATGGATCTGCCATTTGGCAGTGCACTAAAGAGAGGGGTTACATACCCGATTTATTGAGATGTTTAACCTATGAGGTGGCATAACTCTCTGAGTGAGCTGAGTCGTAGAAGTAAGCTATGCAACCCTACCAACGAAAGGATAGAGGGTGTCAGCACCACGGCTGGCATCCTTGGTGAGCAACAACAACATAATGCATTGTTCATAATTATGTGTGAATACTGCAGTGAAAAGAGAGAGAAGTAAAGAAATCAAGCCGCTCGGCGGGTGTTCTATAACATTCTATAACACTATGTGCTGCTCTTTCATAGCGGCACGAAATGCTGCATTGTGTATTTTGTTCGGCATGAATAAAAACATATTCTTCAATATCCACCGTGATTGCCGAGCCGCTAGTACAAAAACATGCTGAAAGAGAGAGAGAGAGAGAGAGAGAGAGAGAGAGAGAGAGAGAGAGAGTGATTGAGACAGAGATAAGACAGAGACAGACAGACAGACAGACAGACAGAGGGATATAATAAAAGAGAGAGATATTTGGCTTGTAGGCCTATAAGCGAATATTTCTAAATACTTTGACGTCAAAGTCCTCATCCAAAGATGCTGTAGCCAGAGTAACCTGACGGTCTTAATTAATCACGAGCTTCCCTTGACAATTCGATACATCAAAATGACGTCCCTGACTCATCCTCGGAAGAGAAAACGGAAGTTAAACCTTTATTTTTAAAATAAGAATATTATTATTAGGCCTCCCATGCAGCTTGTTCAAGCTTACAATTGTCTTGTTCGGTACTACCGAATTTCGTGCTTCTAACCGCCTTGATAAGAGTTCAGGAAGGTAGGCCTACAATTGAGCCACCGATACGTGCAGAAAACAATTAACTTGTACAATTAATCAATGATATGCTCAGATATGAACAAATATAATATACATGTAGGGCCTATATGATATTTGATATATTTATGCATTGGAGAGTCCTTCTAGAAGAGAACCGATGAATAAAGAAATAAATAAATGAATGAAAAGATGATGAAATCATTTTAATTATAATGTAATAATAATCGTAATAATTTGAAAAAATAACATAAATATTGTGTAGATATAACGTTTATAATGAATATGGTCATATTATATAATGATGAAAGAATCGATAAACCCAATGTTACTACTGTTACGGGTGTACTAGTTTTACCATCGTAATCTGACGCAACGTAGCGCAATGTTTAACCATTATAAGAGCCTCTCATCAGATTTGTTCATTCTCACTAAACGATGTAAACATCATATAACACTACTAGGAGTTAACTCATACTTTATATTGCGATGTGTTGCCCTATAAAAACCTACATCGACCGAGTCTAATTCATTCAACTCCATTCGTTGTAGATAACAGTTTTATTTAGAAAAGTAGGCTGCCACAAGGCCCCTCCCTATAAGAGGATTCCTAAGCTACGTATAGGTCTATAGGTCTTCTTTAGTACTAAATAATCACATTTCATATCGAGGGCCTCATTTTTCAGCGAAATGTTAGGATATTTCTGAGATTATTTCTTAAGTCTCTTTATCCAGTAGGCCTACGGTTCATAAAAAGCAAACCAAAAAGAGAAATAGCAAAAATAATGTGATGTGTACAAATATATTACACAGGGCAATACAGCTACCGGGTCAATGATCGAGATTGTAAATTGCGTGTAGGATTTTTTGCTTTGGACTTGCCATCTGGAAAGCACTGCATGGATTATAGATAATAATACCCGTGTTTGGTCCGGAAAATTTGAATAGGCCCCTATACAAACCGACAACTTCGTAAGATGCAACTAACGCAGATATCCAGTTAAGGGCGGATTGGTCTAGGCCATGACATCTGTGTACTTGACTTTGTGGTCGATCAATTTGCCGACTTGCAGAGGCCTTGCCACATCGTGTGTGGCCTATGATAGACTACACTACTTTTTCATTCTCTGTTTCAAAAGAGGGCCTCTGAGATACCTAGTGGGCTATAATTATTGAAGCTGTACAAAATGTATCACTGTATCGTTTTACTACATTCAATAATATGGTATCTTTTAAGCGTTATTTGTGCGTTATATTGATTTCAGTAAAGAATAGAAAATAAATCTGATATGAACAAGAAACAGAGAACATTTGACAACAGCAGCAACATCAATCAAACCACAACATAAGCGATAAAGGCAACAAATAATTGCTGACGTCTCAATCAGAATATAACAGAACCTCTTATTATTGGGCCAAGGGGTGCCTCTGTCGAATAGTAAAATCTTAAAAATATGCTTCCGGTAAGTTGCAAAAATATTGTACATTTAATTACAGGCGGTAAATTAGATATTAGATGCGATCCGATAGCAGAGCCAATAGCACATCGGTTAAGCATCCGACGCAGGCTCCATTGGCTTATGGTTCGAGTCTCATAGTTAAGCGCCCGTGGAACCATCAGCGTCGGGCCACTCACAGGGCTGGAATCATTCACCTCGGGAACCATAAATAACTAATGCTAATGTAATCGATGTGCATTGTACAGTCAGCAACATCGATTTTACTAAAACGTTAGGCGAGTGAAGCCGTATCTGTAGGATACTGTCAGAGACTGAAAGAATGGATTAATTAGTGCACGGGAATTAATATTCCAATTAACGTCATATTTTACGATTTAGCACTTTTGAGCCATTGATTGAGCCATTGATTGATTGATTGATTGATTTATTGATTGATAGGTTATCGTTTTCGTCCTTGGATTTGCGACAGGTGTCCATGTCCACAAAAACTATAGGGTAAGAAATGACTAAATAGGGTCTAATAATACTATTATTATAGTGGTTTAACGTCCTTTTCCTCCTCCAGGCATAATGTCAGGCACGTCAGTGACGACAAATGTAATCAATGAAACACGCTTCACGCCTGGTTCAAGAGATAAATTCTACATTATAATATCCCTCTAAATAATATTACGTATAATAATAAGCGATCAGTCAGTTACAATACAATACAATGAACATTTAACGTCCGGTTCCTCACCCGAAGAGTGATGTCAGGGGAGTCTCCTGAAGACTGTGCAGTTGCAGATTTTTCTGTTACCATAACATGAAATGATGCGTTCAACAAAGACAAAAGATATGTCAGCGAGATGGCTTTTCCTTACATCTAATTATTTGGCTTTGGAATCTCTTTAGAAAATAATGTATCAATGCAGAGATGTTCAGCTTGACGCATCCATTCATTACTGCGAGTAAACAATGCGCTAACCTACCTGTTTAACCTAACACTGGAACCGCCGATATTAGACCTACAACTGCCGCGAACCGCCAAATCCGGTCAATTGACCCAGGCCAGTACTCTTAACTCTGATTAGGCCTATCCATAATAATAATTTCCTCCTGGCTACTTATTTGGTGTATTTATTATGACCCGTTTTCTGGGCATATTGTAGGCCACCTGTAGGCTCAACAATTCCATTCTACCATTGTAGTCTATATTTATATTTGTCTAATCGGTATAGCCCAGTCTTCGTGAAAGTAGGAGGCCGCGAGCGGGCTACTTAGACCAATCATCCAGCCCACGTTGGCAGCGTCATTGACTGCATAATGCATATTCCAAAGTGAAAGCCGGATTAATTAGATTATGCCACTTCTAATTGGCCAATAATAATTTATTAGGACGATATCAGGTGAGAGTTTGTTTTTAATACAAATATATTTCAGTAATTTATTACATTACAGATGAATTAATGGCTGATTTATTGATTGATTATTGATGCACTGATTGAACTCACAGATACCCAACTGGCACGTTCATTGCCACAGCATTGATGACAATGGATGCAGGAGGTTTGGGAATAGACCACCCGTTATACGTGAAGAGACGACTACACAAACTTGTGAGTGTGGCAGAAGAAAGAGTCCAACTGTAACACAGAAAGATGAACTATAAGTCGATTTATTAGCTGGGTTGATAGCGTGCTACTCCTGTAAGCTATAGATTATAAATTGACTTTAAGAGTTTAAGTAGCCTATATGCCCCTCCATAACTATAGAAGCCAGGTTAACACTGAACCTTTCTTTTCTATGCTCTATATAGCCTATCACAAAGTAGGCAAAAAATTAAGACTTAATTATATATTTTCATGAACTAACCACCATATTCGCTACGTCATCACTTCGATGTTATCTGCTCGCCCATTGGCCGCCTGTTGGATCAGTGGACGGATTGTCCAATGGTCGCGAACGTAACAATTAAGTCACGTGACTGTACCGTCATACCTCCAGAGATGACGTAGCAAATAAGGCGCTCAAATTCATGAAAATAACTCATTAATTCAATCAAGAATCTTTTTCTTGTTTTTCGTTGGTGTATACAGTTCGCTATCTTCAAGACTTGATAGCTCTAGTAGCTTGAGCCTCTCGAAGGGGACTTGTGTGAAAATGAGAATTATTAATTATACGTTATATATGTTATTGTTTTTAGAAGAAAAATATATATAGAATGTAATAAAATTAAAACTGCACATGATTGTGTCCATCTCTCAATTTAGTTATGTTATCCTATAACTGTATTTTTCTTATGAAATGATGTTTATTAGAGAATAGAGAGTAGGACTGTGTGTGTGACTAAACTAGTGTTAGGTTCTATAGAGTCTCTAGACTCATTAGTCATTAACAAGACAAGACAATATTGTTATTAACAAGACTCATAATAACTGACTTTATGAAACAGTTAACCAAATCAAATCAATTTACTGCACGGTTTATCGTCCGGTTCATCACCTGGCGACGATATCAGGATCGAGCGTCAAGTTGAGTGAATTTGAATCAAATCGCTGTTAAGCCATCGCTGAGTTAAACAGTGGCGGATCTAGGAATTTTTACAGGGGGGAAGAAATTTGTTTCCATGCATTTTTCTCGATCTCCATATGGGTCCAGGTTAAATCTAGGTTATAATCGAGGGGAGAGAGGGCGGAAGGGTATAAAATTGGTTTTGAATGGGTCAATTTGTAATAATTTTTAAATAGAAGGGGCCATCCCAGTGGCGGTTCGACATGTAGGTCGGTGACAGGAGGGCAGTGCATGGGCCCTCCAAATTTTCATATAGCCGTCAAAATACTGAAATGATCACGGAAATAACATAACATAACATAACATCCCAGGGTCAGGAAGCATCAGACGCTTGTTTAAGACCCATACAACTACTTAGGCTAAACGTTCCAGCTAATTCACCCTAATCAAACAGCATTATTTCATTAATTAACAGTTCTACATCTAGGCCTATAGGGCACATCAAATAATCTTATTCTCTAAATCTTATAAACAGTAACTGTTTTTCAATTTCTTAACAAAACTTATGCTAACAGTAGCCTATAATATCATTGACATTTTTACTTCATAATTTATTATCATACAGTTTCTCTACAATAAATAAATCATAGGTATGGTTTTTTCTTCTATTTTTTTTAAAATCACCTTAGTGATTTTTTTTTTGCATACAAACTATCACTTCAACCAACATGAAGAGAAAAGAAAGGTTCAGCGTCTGTCCCCTCATTCAAGGATGATGCAAGGATGTTTTCAGAGATGATTTCAAGCGATATAGCAATCAATCAAGTAATTAATCAAGCAATCAATCAGTCTATCAAATATCAATCACTCAGTTGATCAATCAATCAGTCATTCAGCTAGATAAGTTGTATCCTCACTGAAGACCGACATTTTTTAATGTTCCAGATATTTCTTTATTTATCATAGAACATCAAAAAGGGTTAGATAACCCAGTACAGTTACTGTATAGCATACGAAGATCAATGACAAACAGTCAAACACTAGAAATCATTTAAAACAGAACTATGGTAATCATTAAAACTAGTATTTTATTTAACAAATTAAAATATATTTGCTGGCGAATCTAACTGTGTGTTATCTGCCTGTGTGTTTTTGCTTGTGCTGTATGTCTGAATAATTGCTCTATCTTTAATCTCATACAACAGATATTCCTTTCTCTATCAATTTATCAATCAATCAGTTGATTAATAAATTAGCCAATCTGCCCTTCAATCTATTAGGATCCATTTGCGTTGTGTAAATTAACACCTCTATCTTACAAAATGTGAAATTTTATATTCGAGACAATACGGCGTGAAATCATTCTAATGGCCATATTATAGGGTTCCAGTTGACATTAAATCAGATCTAAAGAATCAGTAACATTATTCTCTCCGTCTCAGCGGTCTGTAAAGGACTGCAGAGCGCTTTGTAGAGTGAAGCTGTTATTAGCTTAACCTAATCTTTGTGTCGGTAGTGCTCCATTGTGTTGAGCCGTCTTGAAGAGAAGCCCTTCTGATTTCTGAACCTTGATGTTAAACACACTCAAACCTAATAACATTATCTTTTCGTCTATATTCACACATGTCAGAACACACACGGCAGTTTCGTTGCTTAGTTGCTGTTTTTGTGTATTTGTTATATAATCTATCCATGATTATTGATTAATAGTACGTTTGCCTTTGATAGCGCTTCAATAACCGCCATCGCAGATACACGGTTCCATCTTCCGATACGCACCCGTGCCCAAGGGTGCCGGGATATTTTGTCGACTGGGAATGATTCCCACGCCTCTAGCCTCTATTATTGGAAGACGCCTGGCCCACACGAGTATCGAACCCGAAGCAAAGATTCTGTGTTCATTTTCTGATATAGAAACTACATCGTTGACCTAACCAGACCTAGAGGGCATTCTCGAAATTCTAATCCGTTCAGGATTAATTGACTTCTAATCAACCCACATTTTTATAACCCATGGAATTCAGCATCATTGAAAATTAGAAGTAAGATTACAATTAAACAATAACTGGAGAACTACCGTTCTCCATGGCAACATCGAGCATTATGAATCAGATGTCAAACCGAACCACCGGTCACAGGATACTGACTAGGCTAAATACCGGGATATGTAAAGTAAGGAAGTAAATGGGAAATAGTGAGCCGAGAGCGAAATATTGTATTTGCTTTCATTGAGACGTAGTGTGAGATGGCATTGTTTGAATAGAAATCGAATATATTATACCGAATAGAACTGGATTAGGGATCGGTTAGTTGCGCACTGCGGACATTGATGACGTCAGCTATGTCATATTTTTACACACCTATTTTCGATTAACATTATTTATAAAAATAACATAGATCTAGAATTATTTCTTTGCACAGCAATTTGTTTATTATTATTATTTTTAACCTTGTTTACTGCAACATAAATCATTCATAGTTCATGTAATATACAGGTGCAGTTATATAACAATAAAGCAAAAGGGGCAACACAAAAGAGCCGAGGCTCTGTGAGGTTACATCAATGGGCAACATAAAAGGAATAATATAAAATTAGGCAAATATATTATGAAACCTGTGATGCCTTTGCATGGTTATACAGTTCAGAAATTGGATGGTAACAGAAAGTCAAGTTGTCACACAATATATGTAGCAGATAAGTTGCAATCTAGGAGTTATTAAAATGCACTTATAACTTATAAGTGCACTTATAACTTATAAGTGTACTTTAACTGAAAAAACCAAAAGCCAACACAAAAAGTATTAATTCAATCGTAATATAAGCTACATCAACAGTTACTACACATAAGAAAACTAATTTTATTAACGAAATTATTTTTTTTCAACTACTAATTGATATTGAATTCTTAGTATCTTCTTCCAAAGAAGTTCCAAATGATAACTGTTACGGGAGCATCTGTGGATATGAAGAGAAACTGAGGATATAGAGGTATGTAAACGTTATATGCCATGGACCTGCCATAAGACAGTACACTGACAGGGAGACAGAAGTATAATGTTCATTATGCATTGTCTATTGTACATTGTTCATTTAATATTTTTATTAACTTTTCTCTAAAACCCTCCTGGGCCTCCTCTTTATAAAGTCAGTAGCTCTACGGCGTCAAACTCAAAACCTTATTAGAAGTTTTATTAATAATAGCATTCTTGGCATATCCTGTGATAAATTTCTCCTTCAAACGCGCTACAGCCTCTAACAAAGTAATTTACTATCATTCCTTATTTATGTAGACAGCCGTGTGTATATAGGCCTACACCTTTTTAAAGGCATGAACGAACGTCTTGAGGACCAGGCGCGAATTTAACGAGGGGGGGGGGAGAGGGCGGGGCGGGGTAGACCCTCCGTCTACCTGATGGGGATGGGGCTATGGTCCCCTCCCTTGATTTGAAAATTATTCCAAGTTGACCCATTGAAACACCTATTCTGGACCCTTGTTCCCATTTGATCGACCCTGATGAACCTTTTAAAAAAATGTTAGCCCCACCTACTTACATTTGTCACCTTAAGGCAGTGGTGCACAACCTCCAAGAGCCGAAGGGCCGCATAGAAGTTGGTACTGTGGTCGCGGGCCGCACTAAATGTTTCACCATGCATGAAGGGGCGA
>JAQFZF010003163.1:0-11624 GCA_034695365.1 Enchytraeus norvegicus
TTTCTTTTCTTATCATTCCTGAAAATTGACTCCAGTCTAGAACGCTCAGACTTTTGAGTAAGAATTTCATCAGAAATTAAAGGTTTCTGGGGATTTGAACGGCAACAAGACAGTGAAAGATACCTAAGTGTTTCTATGTTCGTAGCACATGATAGTCAAATCACATAAGTAAATTTGTAATTAATCACTGTACTCTTCATCTATTTCACTTCCATGGTTGAGTCATATGCAATCGCGTTCACTTCTTCATCCACTTCTTCTTCTCCTTTTGTTTTCAGGTCAGATTCCCCTTCAAAACTTCATTAGATTGAGAAAACTGCACTTAAATTTGAAGTTAAGGATATGGTATGTGTGACAAGTTGCAATCCATTTTTATGCGGTTCACAACCGAATTAGGCACGGGCGGAGACTTAGTCCAAGTTCTGGGGGTCCAAAAAACGTAAGGGGTCCATATTTTATTGTAGTCCCCACTATTTTTTATTATTTCTGTCTCATCTATGAAGGGATACAAAAATAGAAATTCATTCAACAATTAGACATACAAGTCTTCATTAAACACATTTGTAGCTAAAATATCTCACTCTTATTTTTTTTTGGGTGGGTCAAAAGATACTCTAATCCCCCGGAGCATATTGCAAGCCTTGCATTCTCCATTCACTCATCCCTTTGCATGCTGGTATCTCATTCCATGCCATTACTACCTCAATGACGGCATGGTAAAGTGTATGCGGTATCAAAGGTTGGAGAATCAATATTGTCTGCACAATTACGGGCTGTGTACAGACTCTCAACAGCCTGCAACTACTTCCGTTACTGGCTGTACATCGAAAAATGAGCGGAAAATTGATAGACATAGGTCCTTAGGGTCCTTGTCCCATGCCTCCAGGGGAAGTTTCACTTCGCGAATTGCCAGCACGTCTTTCCTTAGCCTTGAAAAGCTCAATTCTGTGTAGCAGTGAAGAGGCTTCTTCAGATGATTGGTTGGTTTCAATTGATCCATTAAGTACAACATAGCAGGTCCGCCTAGTATGTTAATAGCAACTTATGGAGAGATTATCGTAGTATCAATGAAGCATTTATGACATTAGCCCTTTTAAATAAAAATTACATTACATCAAAGTTCTATATTACTATTAACACATTTTAAAAATACAGTTGTCTTTTTTCAGATTTAAATCACTTTCATATAGTGACACGTATGGAGTAGCTTAACACAATCCAACAGTACCTTAAACATGAAAATTGACCAAGTAGTTTTGGAGATATTTTTATTTTGTAATATCAAGAAGCGCCGCTGCCATTATTCAAAATAGCAGTCAAATTGATCTCCGTTTGAAATGCGATCACTTGTTTAATGTTTAATATTTAATATAGTATATCATGCCCAGGCATCTCTATACTTTACAACTTTACATAAACACACAAGGTAATACAAAGGATAAAATTTTAGAAACACAATACAATGTCAAATTGTCTATACATACACAATACTTATAGCTACAACTAGGTTAGAAAGGAAATAATCTATTGAAAAATGATTCATAATACACAAACAAGTAATGGAAATGCAAAGATAATTTAGGGCTAAAGATAGACTATGTTAGAGAAAATAATAACTAACTGAGAGAGCCTATAGCTAATAGGATATAAAAAGAAATGATTTATTGAAAAAATGAGTTTTAAGTTCTTTCTTAAAACTTTCAGTAGACTGTGAATGGACTCGTAATGATACTGGAAGATCATTCCAAAGTCGAGGACCTGCTACAGGAAAGGACCTATCACCATATGAGACAGTTTTGGATTTAGGAACAGTTAGTTTCCGAGAATCAACAGAGCGTAAATCTTTTCTCAGTGAGCTGAAGCTTAGTGGTATACAGAAATCAGCCAGATATGTTGGTGCTAAGTTATTTAGACACTTGTAAGTGGTTAAGCACGATTTAAATTCAATGCGTTGTGGGATTTTCAACCAATGAAGCTGATGCAACAAAGGCGTGGTAGAGTCATAGCGCTTGGTGCGAAGAACTAATCTGGCAGCAGCATTTTGTACCTTTTGGAGCCTATCAAGAACAGATTTGGTGCAAGAAAGAAAGAGACAATTGCAATAATCAAGTCTCGAGGAAACGAAAGCATGGACCAGAATCTCAGCAGCAGTATCAGACAAGCAGTGTCTAATACTCCAAAGCTGACGAATCTGATAGAAACAGGAAGAGGACAATTGTTTGGAATGTTTCTCAAACGACAATTGGGAATCAAAGGTTACACCAAGATTACGTACGTACATCAGATTACGTCGTCTGAAATGGATACTTGTACATTACCAAGAGTAATAGAAGTTTTGTTAAATTTATTCAATTGATGCTTGATCATACGCAGATATCAATAACATTTTTGCCTCGAAAGATATGCTTCGAAATTTGGTGATTTTGGTTACAATTGATTGTTCTACTATACCGGAAAATTTCACATTAATCGTTCACAGATTAAAATTTATTTAACTGCAGCCAGATGACGTCATATAATTCAATACTGGTAAACTGGTCATGGACCCCTGTCATTCTAAAATATAAATAACTTTTTTGTTTCTAAAGATATCAAAATGAATTTTTACAGTATGCGGCAGAATGGCCCTTCTCTATGACAGGAAACTTCACAGGGATGGAAGCAATAGTTACGATTTAATTGTAAAATATAACAGGCGGCTCACTTATAAAAGACACGGTGTATTAAGCGTTGTGACTACCCGCACAATAAAAGAGCAGGCGATTCTTGTGACTACACAAGAATCTAAAGCAAAATAAAAACAAGTAATCAATCAATCAATAAGTATAATTATAAAGCACCACTCTATGCAAAATGGCACAGCAGCAGCAAGTAATAATAATATCAAGCATACTAATAGTTGTTCAATAAATACCAAACATATAATTTAAATAAATACATCCATCTTTATTATAAAATAGTGAGATAATAATGAGATAATATCCATAATCTGGCATTAATTATAAGCTGGTAAAAACTCAATCTGCCACAAATTCACCATTAATCTTTAATTTATAACTAAAAATGAATGTATCCAGAAAAATCAAAAAGTAGTTGACCCATACAGGATGCTCAGCAATCTGACCGTTTCAAATTCCATGACTTTTCCACGACCTCCAAAAGTTTTCCATGACCAATTATTACCCTAAATTATGCGCGTCGACGTGTACGGCTTCGAATCGCGGAATTACGGACAAAGGTTTCAAACCGATATACCAAATGACTAGGCATAATAAATGATGATACATATTACACATCCCATATTGATAAATAACTCATGTTTTATTATTCGAAATATTCTGTTTTGTTTCATATCTATTCAACTTTTTAAGATATTGGCGACGATAAAAAATTCAATAAAAAATTATCCAATTTTACCATGACCAGACTTCAAATTTTATGACTTTTTCACGACTTTTCCAGGTCTGATTAAATTCCATGACTTTTCCAGGTTTTCCAGGTCTGCTAAGCACCGTGCCATATTTGCCATTCTACAATACTAACTCTATCTTTCACAACTAATGGATTCTAGTAGCTAATGTCTACAGTTAAAACTTACACAGTTAATGATTGAATGCATGATGCACTTTGGTACAAGATCTTTGTGAGTTTTGTGGACAATACCCAGATAGGAGTCAATATGATTCAGTACCAGGGCCACCTTTCTCTCAAAATGTGGATCCTTCAAATATCTATCCACCTCCCTTGTCTGCATTCATATGAAACAATGAATGATTAGTTGTGTTATGTTTTGAAGCATACCACAGATAGAACTGAAAGTAGGAATATTAGTTTGTACCTTACCCAGCTTTTGCCTATATTGCATATAATAAATCAATCAGAAGCTTTTATATAGTGCACTATTAACTGGTCTCAGAAGCACTTTTGAACAGTGAAGGGTATATATTAGGGTGGTCCTTATAAAAACATTTTTGAAATTTTAATGGGGCACCCTGGGAATTGATTCCTATAGCTGAAATATTGTTACATGCAAAATTTCATGCAAATCGAATGAAGTTTAGAGGTGTCTACCGAGTTATGAAGTTTCACAGGAAAACACTATGCATTTTATATGAGTTCAGAATGTAAGTCGTTGTGTATGACACCGATGCCGCTACATTTGCATGTCAAAGATATAAGAAAACGAAAAACATCAATGTCAGTCTTATTCCATGTTTCCTAATTCAGTTGTCACCAACAAAATATTTATTTTTGAGCTAGTGATGTTATGCATAGAATCGTCAATCGAATGACAGAACAGCTATATGAACGACAACTTCACAGCCAATGCTATATCAAACGCAAGGGATGATGTTCTGGCGTCTGCATATGCCCAGCTGTCAACTATAAAAACTCGTGATGCTTTCAAGGAACTTTTAGAGATAATTATTCTCTTCCTCGGTGGTACATTGCCTCGTGATGTTCATTGCCTGGCTCGGCCGGTATGCATCGAGCATGCTGGATGAGTACAGCAATATATGCCACCAAACGTTGAATGTTCAGTGGTCACTTTCCTTTTACTAAGAAGGAAGAATAAGGACTGAGAGACGTTACTATCTTGTGGTGCATGTTCACTTGAAAACATGGTTGACAGTTCTAACCACTTCCTACATCCGCACCAAGAAATAACGTGCAGAAACATCAAGAAACATCTACTCTTCAAGTAGATGTTTCTATGGAAATAAGGAAGAGAGCAACCGCTGACGTAGTAGACATCAACAACAAACACTTCAAACACAACGAGGTATCTTGGTATAGAACTAGTCTCTCTTATCCTGAAGAATGGAGTAATGATGCAAACTACTGAGCAGTGGAGATATCGTAAGGGAATTGCAGGTCACATAATTATAACGTCTCGGAATGAGGAGTTGCGTTGATGGAGGGCTACAATCGTCTTGATACATGTGAAGAGGAACAGAAACAGTACCATCTACGCTTTGTTTGTGAACACTGCAAACGATTTCCAGACTGCAGGAAGGAGATCCTGGCAGACTGAGTGTAGTCATAGTCATTGAAACTTTGGTTTATGTAATGTACAGTAATTTGCATTATATTTGCAAGCGCTTAATTTAATCAACTTTATACTTCGGTAGACACCTCTAAATATTATCCAAATTTGATAATTTCTTGCTGAAGTACATCATATTACCAAAGGACAAAATAAGAGGGTGCCCCACTGACATTTTATATTTTGATTTTTTAACATTATAATAAGGACCACCCTAGTATATATATATAGTAGCCAACCAAAGTATTAATAAGTATCGTAAAATATAGAGATTCACAACAATGTGAAAGTAGTGCACATCTATTTATGGTGAATCCACGAAAGATACCCGCAATGGAATGACAATGTGTATTTTTATGTATATAGGCGAGAAATATTATGAAACTGTAAGCATATAGTTTATATATACAGGGTGACATAAAAAAAAGTGGACCCCTAATTGTTTTTTGAATTTTGTCAAGACCATTCAGTCTATGTGCACCATTTTTACAGGATATATTAGCAGGCCAGATTCACGTCATTTAAAAATATTTCAGCCACTTCGATAACAGATGGCGAAGTTAACGGCGTTTTTGTGACCGTATCCATCAAATATAAAAATCCATTTCTTTTATAAGTGAGAAGGTTTTTATATTTGACAATTAAATCGTAAATAGTACACCGATCCCTGTAAAATTTAGTACAAATGGGGAACAACCAATGCTACCACATACTGAAAAATTTCATTCAGATATCCTTACAAACAAAAACGTTATTCGCATTTGCACATGACAGGTGTCCGAGAACAGTGTTCCGGTATTGAATTACATGACGTCATCAGTTATCACTTAATTCAATTGTAATTATTGAGCTGATTCCTATGAAATTTTATAGAAATAGAGAACGACCAATTCTATCTCTTGTCACCAAATTTCAGTTGGATATCTTGAAAAACAAATACGTTATTGATATTTGAGTATGACGGGTAGACAAGCATTGAAAGAAGCATGCTTTATTTAACATTGCATGACGTTATAAAACTGCAAAATTTCATACTGATATATCAATAACTTTTTGTTTTTAAAGATATCCATATGAAATTTGGTGACAAGAGATAGAATTGGTCGTTCTCTATTGCTGAAAAATTTCATAGGAATCAGCTCAATAATAACAATTCAATAATTAAAAGACACGGCATATTTTTATATTTGATGGGTACGGTCACAAATAAGCCCATAACTCTGCCATCTGTTGATCGAATTTTCAGAAATTTTCAGATTTAATGTGAAACTGGCCTGCTAATATAGCCTGCAAAAATGGTGCACATAGACTTAATGGTCTCGACAGAATTCCAAAAACAATTAGGGGTCCACTTTTATTTATGTCACCCTGTATATCAAATTCAAATGCATTCATGCAAAAAGTAGGTCGTATATATGACAACATCAAAGTAAATGCAACACAGAAAACATACTGGTAATAATACTGTGTTGCCACAGAAGTATCTTGTTACACAGCAGACTGCGATCAGTCATCTGTTCATTTGTGATATCAATGTGAATCAAAAATGTTAGTCTCTATAAGATTGTAAGAGCAAATTTATTTACACATAACAGCACTTTCGTAAGTACCAGTACTCAATTAAATGAATACACTTAAGAATCCAACGTTTATAACTTGAAAATCTGAAGGAATCCTACAGGAGCATTCAATGAATATCCTAATAAGTCTACTACATTAAATTGCACATTGAAATGAACTCATTTGTAGGCCAAAGGGTAAATATAATTCTATCATTAATTTTGTACACCAACATAGCAAGAGCATCAATATAAGCTACCCCTTATTCTTAAACAACCACGAGAAAGCTAGAAACAATATTTACAATGTGTGCAGTAAAAATACATAATTTACATTATTTAATAACAATGGCCGCTACAATATTAATCAAGTGAAGCACCGAAAGTGAATATTCCCACGTGATTGTAACTATAGAACAAAAAAATTAATAATCACGAGCACTACATAAAGAATCAAATATGAAGGAGTACATTGCTACAATACAATATTATATCATATATTGTGAGCAAAGCACATAATGGTAATGAAAATATGGTGTGTGACAGTGAAGGTTTAGGAAACTTTTAATGCTAAATATGTTGCAGGATTACTGGTTAACAATCTTCTAAATATAATCACACTCACATTGTACAGTCACATCACAATACCGGCAAGCTGACTTACATTGTAACTTATATTTCTATGCATCAACAACGGCAACCAGTATATTGTCAAAGCTTAATCAGCACCCTGTTAGTATATTTCACATTCAAGCCCAAGCTAAACCTCCATTAGTGTTACCAAAGCATGCAGAAGCAACAGCTTTACGTGCAGCACTACTACTCACTTCGTTGATAAGCATGTGCATGATAGTCTTAGGTACGAGATCCTTGGTCATCTTGTTGATGATGCCGGTATAGGAGGCTACAAGTGCTCTAATGACCTCTACCTGTCGCTCCAGGGCAGGGTCCGCCTGGCTCAACTCATCCCTCGACTACACGTTAGAGAGGGGTGGAATACATTCAAATAATAAAATTCAACTAAATGAAATTAAAACTGCTATAATGTAAATTTTCATTATTATGTTACATCCCGGGTACATATTCAAATAGTTCTACAAATGTGAGTACTTGCTCTATAACAATAGATATAAATGATAATTTTCGATGAATGACAAGGTAAAGGTTAGACTGATAATCCAGCACAAGATATTAACTATTAAACTATCTATCTATCCTGCCATCAATCCAGTGTTATGGTAAACAGCAGGTCCATGGCACAAACTCATACAGTCTGCATTATAGCTCTTTAATTTGTACACCTTTGATCATCCCAACAAATTGATCCTTCACACGAGAATGCATTTATCACATGTAAAGTGATGCATAATGTTCAAGGAAAATTATGGCTTCTGAGGTGGTTTTCTATTGCCTTCTTCAGTGACTGCATTAGTCAGCTTCTACAAAAACTCGCAGTATTCGGTTGGTCTATTACCGTATCTTTCCTTCCCGGGTACAATGTGAGTAAATTACAACTTGCATATTAAAATGATTATTTCAGAAAGATAGAAAGTCTATGATTGACGAGGTCTCCTGTTTTCTTTCCTAGTATCCATCTGGTTGCTTCTATTAATAGGTTACGTTGAAGCATATTATGTGATTTCTGGCGGTTTTGAGTGGCCCGCTAGCAGCGACTAGTGTAACCAATAGATGCTGTCTGAGACGTCTGTGATATCGTCGTGAGATGATGAACAGAACATTAAACTATTATTTGTTTTTTTATAAGAATTGGAACAAGAAGTAGGACTTACATCACCGTCAGGGTCAGAGTTTTTCTCCGGATACACTCCAGCGCGGAGGAAAGAAGCTTTCCAGCTCTCCACCTCCTCCTGACTCTCTGTGGATAGCTCCAGCTGTCGGTGGTCCTTGTACACATTCCTAGTCACAATAGCATTACAAATTATTAATATTACACTTTCTACAATATTGTTGTTAATGACATTAACACAAAGCTCAGCTGGTATTAACTGCTATATTTCAGTAATGTATGCAATATCTTACACATAGATGGGGTCACAGTCAAATCAGCATAAACAGCACACAGAACAACATTTCTTAAAGGCAAACAAGAACTATATGGACTAAAAAATATAATATATTCAATGACACAAATGAAGAAGACAATTCAGACAAAACTTGAAAAGCATGAATATAAACAGGTTTAGTTGTCTATTTATACTTTTATGATAAACGCCAATAGAATAAGATAGATAATATATCAGTAGGCTTACCTTGTCTCAGAGTTGAATATACCGAAAGCGTAACGTTTAGTCATGAAGCCACCAGGCTCCAAATCTCTCACCTTCAGATTATCTAATGGCATCATGTACTTCTTGTCTTTCTCCTACATAGCACAAATTATTAACAGTTTAATCAATCAAATTAACCCTGACCCTGCTATTACCAACCCTGAGTTAGTTAGACCGTGATGATGATAGGGGGTGGGGGTTCAGACAGGTGAAGACAGGGGGAGGAATTAAAAATTGCCAAAAAGGTGATGACGTAATATTTGAATGAATCCATTGAACAAGAAGCCACAATCTCTATTACGCAGAATCATAGTGGGAGGAATTTCCAGAGCTTATCTTACTGAATAAAATTAATAATATCAATAATTGATGCTCTAATACAATAACTAGTTCTAAATGATAAATTTCATATTAAATGCCCCTTTTACACTAAAGGATATCAAATATTTCATTCAGCCAGATAATATCATTCCGGTTAACGTGGTATAGTAAATACAAATTGTCTGGTTGAATGATGAAAGAAATTGCAAACAAACCAATAAATACCTTCTAAATTTATAAACTAGATTAATTACTATTGTTCATTCTAAGATGACCATGAGCATGCAGAATTTTTGTGTGATTGAATGGCAATGCTTTATCACTCTATTGCAACTTCAATTCAAACACAACAAATAGAAAAGCAAAATTAATAAGAACAAGAGTATAAAACAAACCTCATCATCTTTGAACCACATGAGGTTCTCAGTGGTCACAACAAACCAGAATTCCTGCTTCCCGCCCTTGAACATACTCAGATTGTGCATCGTCAACCAGCCCTTGCGTATTATCTACACATCAACACAAAACTATTTCAGTAATGCAAACAAAATCATAGTAATAATTAACTATTTTTCAATATATCCGTCAATGCCCGGAACGAGCAGGGTGCCTGAAAGAATAAAACAATAATTTTTCTATAACCTACAAATTGCTAGTTAGAACTTGTAGTTACAGAAAAAGTAATTCTAATTAAAGCAAGTATAATTCATTTATGCAAAACTATGCACTAAAAATGTATATTGTTCCACAAAATAAATATTGTGACTATAAATTTGTGAAAATGTAACTTTAATTAAAAAAGAACATAAAATCTTCGAATTTTTTTACAAATCAGCATAATAATACATAATAATAATATTATTATAGTTATACAATATAATATATAATTCCAGTATTATTAGAAACGCACTAAATTAATGAAACATGAGACTGAGCGATAATTTAACAATATTATGAATCTTTAGCAAATTAAATTATAATTAATCTTTAAATATATTTTTATATTAATACATACATAATATTACATATATTATTCGAAGATCTCTACGTGAAAGACAAAATCATACCTTGAAGTATCTAGTATCTAACCTGATTGGCCGCTTTCCTCTTGGTCGTTGAAGACTCTGTTCTTTGCTGAGCACTAAAAAAGAGCAATGGACTCATGAATACATGCTTTCATCTAATCATAGCACAGTAAGAACCTCTTGTGATATAACATCAAGTGCTGTATTAGATATAATATGATTTTACAATTATTCTCTTCATACGAATTTGTCTAATCAAATTTAATCGTTTTATATCCGACAAATATTATATTATTATTATTATTATGGTCCGTATAATTATAATATAGTTAACACAACTACGATAAATAATATAGATTTTATATAGATTTAAATTGATATATTACTAAAAATCTGGACAAAGATGAGGCTTGAAAGAGTCAATTATACTGTTATGAATAGAAATGGTTGTGAGATGACATCAGTGATGGGCAGAAAACAGAGCAAATTGTATTTATTTTATTTAAATCTTTTGTTTTCCACACACATGTTAACCGCACATGTTTACAGGGTTTCCTTTTATTAGTTGCTGTTGTATACTCTCTCCATGATTAGATGAATCATTGCCATTTGGAGCACACAATGCAGAAAGTGCTGATATAACAGATATCTGGGCCAATACCAATTTAGCGAGATGGTTTACTCAAAACATCTAACAAAGACAATAAAAAATATGTTGTATTTTACTATATACATATCTTATAGGTATGTACTTACTTGGCAAATCCAATGAAGTCTTCATGATTAGTGTTCATGTACGCTAGCTGTATGTCCACCAACAGCATGAGCTGATCCTTGGCTTTCTGCTCTTGTTCACGAATCTTTGTATTCACTATACGCTCAACTTCCTCTCTCAATCGTGGATATCTGCCCATCTAAACACACATACACATTTATGCTACATATCTGCACATCAAAATATAAATATTATCCAATATGGATGATCGATAGACTTGCTCTTAACATCTTCAATAATTTTTTGAGGAAGAAAGTAATATGTTTAATCTTCATGGCAATATTTGAAATTCTTCCTCCTTCCCTGCGGAAATAAACATGTAACTCAGATTATAATAAATATAAGTTTATTTCGCAGATATATCCACATTCCACAAAGTATGCAATCAACACAAATAATAATAAAATGCAAACAAATTTAGCAAAAATTGAGACAAATAACCCAGATCACGTGTGTAACTATCAAAGCACGTTATCCATTAGGGTGGATCGATTTCACTTTTTGTTGAATTTAGACTAGTAATAGTGTGGAAAAGTTGTGACTATATATTCTAAGGAATATGTAAAAATTTTAGAGGTATTGTGCAAGATCTTACCCTGCCACCGAGAT
>JAQFZF010003164.1:0-11624 GCA_034695365.1 Enchytraeus norvegicus
CCCCCCCACTTAATGATTGGCTGGGCCACGCAAACATAAGTAAACACAGCCAAGACAGTATTATGATAATTATATGTAATATACATGGAACGTCAACAGGCGTACAATCACTCGATAGCAAATCGATTAATTAAGACAATCAAATATCAAAGGCGAAAAGTAGGCTAATTATTTAATTATTTCTACATAAAACACCGTTATCCTTACTACTTCTTTTCTTACATTATCCAAATTCTCAGTGTGAATTATTAATCCATCTATGATAACTACTTCAGTAGCTCTGCTCTTCATGCTATATTAAGTTAACCACTCTAAGCTAGTCATCTCGTTATGACACAGCGTCTATAAAACTAAACCACACATGTTACAACTTACTAGAGGTCTCGAGGACAAAGACACATCTATCATCTCGTAATGACACAGCGTCTATAAACCACACATGTTAATTAAAAATTCGTTAAATACTTGATATAAATAGAACGAGCAACAGGCTCAAAACTTGTTCCAATACCTTAGTAGAGGTCTCGGAGATACAGAGACGCCATCATTTCGTTATGACACAGCGTCTATAAACTTCAAATCACACAATTAATATATTTTATATACAAAGCTGCAATGTTATACAGCCAGTCTAAAGATAACAGATATTTTTCTAACAGATATTTTGTGCACTGTCTGCACAATACTATTACCAAATAACATTTAATACCGTTACCAAATACAATATTTATTTACATCGAGCAGTCAATGTGAATGCCAGAGACGTCCCTAACGGTATCAATTGAAGAGAAAACGAACAAGAAAACCTAGTTGCTCATAAATCCAGCTGTTTTATCCACAGAGCTTAAGCCTAGAAAGCTATGAAACACAAGTATAGCCAATGAAACTTATATTATCTATAACAAAACTCAATCAATCAATCAATCATGTAATCACTACCGATTGATTGATTGATTGACTGACATCTACAGAATGAATGTGTGCTTTCAAAAGACCTGATTCTAACCACCGGGCCAGAAGACTTGCTCTACTAAAACACACTTCAATAAGTAGTCTATATATAACTAAACTATATATATAAAACAGCTGTGTACTCTGTGAGAAAAAGCAATAAGCTTTAATTAATTTTGACGACGATTGTGTTGAGCCGTCTTGAAGAGAAGCCTCGTGCTTCTGAACTTTGACGTTAAACAAACTAAAACCTTTAGAATTATGTGAAGTGCAGTAGAGAGCACACATGGTATCGCAAGGCATTATATTTACACAAATTGCTGTCTAGAGACAGCAATTTGTTGATAACATGGCAGCATAATACTTATGCTGTCAATGCTGTCAAATTATAAATCAGCAGCCTATATTGTAGATCCATAGCAAATACCATAACCCGGATATAATTTAGTACAGTTATTATAGATCGGCCGCAAATATAATTGATCATAGCTGTTGATAAATGGTCTGAAAACTCAATGTTAGATGTAAATTCTGTTCCAACAGGAGCCAATATTGCGGGAATTAGTGTTAAATGTTCGCCATTTCTATACAATTAAGCAGTACCAATTTAATGTCATTTTTATCATCTAACGATGATAGCAAGATTTGCTATGAAAGAGAGAGTGCAGTACAGAGAGAATTTTCCATAAAGGAATTAAAGCTAACCCCTCCCCGAGATGTTTGAAGACCTTTATAAATTTATAAACTATAAAGAAACTACACATAAAATTAACGCTGTCTAAAGAAACGTTAACTTCTGATGTAGCCTAATAGATATATCGGAAAAGAGAAACAACACACTCCATATTGCACTGCCCAACGGCAGGTCAACAGCATACAACCTTTCCATATCTCTCTCTAAACAACACACATACATTATAATTTATCATTTTCATGTAGCTCTTAATTAGGAAATGACATTTCTTAAGAAGAGTAACCTTCTTTCTCAAAGTTTACAATTATGAAAGCGAATAAACCATAAGCTATCTTGATTAACTTGCCTAACACATTACGGCGTCAGTTTAACTAATTTCTAAAACAATTCTGGCCCGGAAATTGGTTCCTCTAATGTTCTTCGCTAATTTTCCCCTTTCCGATTTCTACTAAAGCAAGAGGCAAATAACATGCATACATAATAACATAGTGTTTTTTACTATAACTACGGTAAGGTCGTGACAGAGAAAGCGCTATTGCATTCTCCCAATTAAATCGAAGCAAATAGAAACATGAAGATCTCTAACATATCATGCCCTTAGTACCCTTACCTTATCTCACACGCATTAGTGATAAATTATTTTCAATCACTGTTCACAAAATTAATTAATTTCGATCTTAATCGATTGAATCATGAGTGCAAGTATTTATCTAAGCATTGTAATGAATTGTGCGATTAACGTGCAAACACTATACACCTAACCACCACAAACAACGAAATCAATGTGAATATATCTACTTAATAACATGCCGAGTTGTACTTGACACTCTCACAACTAGATACTCATTATTGTATAATTATTGACGTTCCTGACATCATCCTTGGAAAAGGCAAAGGACGTTAAACCATCAATTTTAAAAGATAAGTCTCTAGACAAGTTCAAAATGAAATTCCTTAGGGGTAATGCACAAAAAAGGTTCTCACTGGAGAGGAGGGGGGAGGGGTACAGGAAAAGGGGAATAAATACACAAGGGAGGAAGGTTTGAGGGTCTAATGTAACAGAGTAAGAACTCAAAACTGTTTCTATATTTTCAACTTGATGTGTTTGTGAAAAATTGTCTTGTATAAATAACAGGCTGAAGCATAAGTGGACAAATTGGATGTGGGGGGGGGGGGGAGGAAGGAGAGGGATAAAATAATTGAAAAATGTGCAGTTTGGTACGAAAGTTTTTCATGTATGGCCACTTACAAAGTAGCTTAAATTTAAATCGACATATTAACTTGCAATTTTCTAATATATAAGCGATTTACCGTGTATGGCATGGAAAGATATAGTATCAATAATTCAATACATATGAGAAGCAAATCTTTCCTTATGCATGTCGGATTATATTACACCTAATACGATAAAATAGGTATGATCACACATTTATACAAGCACAATATACTAGGCAAAGAAAAAGCAAACTATGCTAAGAAATTAAAACAAAACTAAAAAAATTAAACAATTAACTATCGCATAACAGGTTTAATGCATACATATCAATCGGCTTACGTATGCCTAGTAATTAGATTATAAAACAATTTCTTATTTATCAACTAAAATATAATTAATTAGAAAAGAAACAATTTTCTTACTACTAACACATACTAAGCATCATCGCTTCAGAAATGTTAAAATGGAAATAGACTATTAATCAAGGAAATGAGGATTTAACAGCCGTTTCATCGTCTGATGACGACACCAGGTACGTCAGTTTAACAAAGTTAAATATATCCCGCTTAATTGCTGGCCTTTTTTAACGTTCCTGATATCGTCGTCAGATGATCACACGGACGATAAAAGTAAGTGTGGTTTGCCATATTCGTTAGCGATATGAAACACACACAGAGAGTAACTAATCTGAAGGTGAGGTCTCCAGCCCCACTCTATACAATACAAAAATTGGTCATTGGATCATATACACCAGACCTGTGGCAATCTTCACAATCTTTCGAAGTAGTCACCCAATACGTGCTAATTGCTTACAGTTAACCGACCTACAAAGGAATGGAGGGCTTGGTTGCCCCGTTGTACATCCTATATTGACTCGACCAGTGAAAGAACCTGGAACCTTCAGCGCAAAATTCGACACCTGCTTTTTACATCAGTGAATTAATAACTGATTTCATGAATAAATCAATCAATTAATCACCTCTCAATAACTGACTTAACTAATTCCTAAATATACTTACCGTTACATTCAAATAATTCTAACTTTCAATAAATCAATTCGAATAGTATAAAAACATAAAAAAGCATTCCAATTAAAGATTGTTTTTAGATAATAAACTAGACAACTGAAAGCGAATAAAGAATAGCAAATATGCATTATACGCACAAAATTCAAAATACCAAGGAAGGCAATAAGATACCACCGCAGGCCTTCAATCTCTAGCAACGATCTCTAGGCAGCAGATTACATCAGGGCTTGAGAGCCATTTTAAATTGAATTGATGCATTGGGCAAACATTTGCTTGCTATAATAAATATAGCCTTCTGCTCTCAAGACAACTTCTCCACCGACTAGGCTATTTGACTGAAATGATTGAAAGTGACAATACGATATTGACAATATAATCACTAAATATTCCTCTTGCCTCTATAGAATTGAGAAACAATATATTGCAGACGTATTCCGCAAAACTGTCTCATTGCATTGGTAATCTTGCCTAGACTGAACTGTGTGGCACTTCGATCAAGCACCTCCTCTATGGAGCAATAAGTGCCCGGTTCAAATTTCTGAATCCCGAGTTGCTGATGTGCCTTTGGCCACAAAAATTGCGCTAAGCTCAACTCGAGCCTTTCTGCCTCTTGGTATATAACAATTAACAGCAATACAACACCACTACGACAATAACTACGTGATATATAGAATAGAATAAAGTATACGATTAGCATTTCATTCTACAACGGCACAGCGTAGGAGTAGTTTCAGGATAAGGGAGGGTACGGATATGGGTACGGGGGTGGGGAGAATTAACAGTTTAGTTATAATATAACCACGTGATAAATTAATTTGATTATAATTGAGTCCGGGAAAGACTGATAGGAAAAGAGGTTAGAGGAGGACCAAGACTAGGGATGTTAGATGAATTTACAATAGGACTGTAGGTGGCCATAATAAGAAATGTAGAAAATCTAGAGAATTCACCATGAATTTGCACTATGAATCTAGAACCTAGAAACACCTTTTGCCTATTTCAGCATTTGTATTTCTGCCTTGGTATACCGGCTGGTAATTTATGTCATGTCCCTGATGTGTCTCCGGGTGAAGAAACGGGCATTAAATTACCATTCATTTGTGGTTAGGGTCGCCCATAATGTCATCTTTACACTGAATGTAGGCAGTGGAGCTGCTAGAGATCAGATGGCGGGCCCTGGATGACCCCTTCTACCCACAGTGACATGTGATAGAGGAGGTCAGCACCACGGCTGGCCTTCGGGTGGGCAACATCAATATGAAAAGGAACGTTAAATTTGCATTGACTCAGAGATAGAACTGGGATGGGAAAATAGAAAGGAAAATATTCTACCCCTTCTATATGCCAGAGTTAATCTACAACACTACTAATATGAATAAAGCAAATTAAACAATATTACAACACCTAAGCAAATATTTACAAGAATCTGGATGCACTACATCCATGTACAGTGGAAAAACGTCTCTACACTTTCTTCTATCGTTCCACGTCGTTGAAGAATGTTCACCAACTTTAATATACCAATGTTCTTGTATAATTCACTATAAATTATCATTCTTTTTTCATGTACTAGTTGTATAAATTTTTGTATATTTTGTGTTTAACATACTGACATATTTGTCGCCACCGTTGTAAATTTATATAAATAGGTCACAAACCATTGGTAAACTGGTGTTTAACAATAACGCAATTTTCGCTTTATCTTAACACTGTCACCTGTAATAATATAAGAGTGATAAAATAATTTTCCTGCAAAGATTTGTGAATTTCTGTTTGAATTGATTGATCGAAGCGCATTGCTGTAATTATTAGATCCAATTCCATCGGAAGGCCACCGAAAACATTTTTATTTTAAAAGAACCAATAAGTAGCAAACTAGAGGGTCTAATGTTCTAAGCACACTCATGGCAAAATGATAATTCACTTTCATCACAAATTAATAATTATAATAATAGATCCTCGTCGATTTTGATCATTTACCAAATTTCAAAAATATTCCTATATTGTCCCATGAATGTCATGGGAGAAAATGGTTGGCTATATCTCACTTTTTTACTACGGTACATCTCAACTTCTTTCACCGATGTCTGATATTAGACAACATTGCGTATTCTCTAGCACTTCGCTCAATACGCCGAATCTATCTTGATTCTCTTCAGTAGTCGTACTACAATGGGCAACACACAACAGAATTTCATCATCTCGCACTAAAGTCAGATTTTCTCAAATACACCAGCTCACAATTTAATGCGCACAAATACCCAAGAAAAAAGATGCCCACCACATACATTAAAAACACACAAGCATATTCGTGAATATACATTATACAGTCTCATACAAAGGCCTGTATATTATGTAGGATGCGTTCAGCTCATACATACAAGATACTCAAAACAGTTATGCAACAATTATATATTCCATGCCACATGCAACTTACATGTGAGCATATTCAAATACACCAATGTAAAAATATACACACGTATGTGTTACACATATGTGGTCATCACATCTTTGCAATATACAATACACATGCAAGCAAATATATGTTCAGTATCACATACAATATGCTCAAAGCACATACATATACACCAATGTTGATATAAAACATCTTCACTTACATATGCCTCACCACAGACACCAGTGCCAACACACCTCAACATGTACATCGCTCATTTAACATTCGACACATGTGTGCTCTAACTATAAGCACTCACATGTGCACACGTAAACATGCTTGCACACACGCGTGTACAACATCGATCACATGTGCATTGTGTATACACTATACAATGTATACACTAAATATACACATGAGGTACAATTAGCATATGCATGTACACTAACTATACCATTACAAAAATTTATTCCATGTGTGTACACTAAATATACACACGCGTACACTCACTACCACAATTGGTAGTTCAGAATTACACAAAGCATATGACCACTATGCCGATAGCATGCATGATGATGTCAGCATCACAGCTGAGATCCTATACAACAGCAACAACAACACCTTATTATTTCTTCAACATGTGCAGATTTCTACTGCACTTTGCACAATCAATAAAACAGATCTATTACTATTGTCACAATATGAACAACATGCATGCCTGTTGCTTAATGACGTTGCTTATGACGTCCTTGACATCATCCTTGGATGAGGAAATGGACGTCAACCTTTATTATTAGTATTAAACATATACACATACATTATTATTTTCACTGATATGCTCCCAGCCTCCCATATCACAAATACCAATATGCTTATACAGAATATCTGTATACTGCAGTGCACAATGTGCACATACACAACAACTATAATTACAATTTATCAATGGCATTTAACATCCATTTCATCGCCTAACGATGACATCAGGGATGTCATAATATTTTTATTACCATTAACAATAAAGTTTATACAATAACATGACTGAAACCAGTCATGCCTATATTTCATTGATTAGACCTACATGTATTGTATGTAACCGTCTTCAATTAATTATAATACAGTTTAGATTAAAGCAGAACTACCACGCTCCACTACATACGAGTATAGTATAAAACACATACAATGTCTTACATGTATTATACATGTAGTCGCAGCATACGTGAAACATACAAGTATCCTAGTTCGTTTCATAAAAGCGTCATATTAACACATGTAAAACACTCATCGATAATACTACACTTTCTACGCACGCAATACATGTAGCGTTTATCAAAATGTGCAATATAATGCACATGCAATATACATGTACATTGTGCAATTGTGTACACATAATGCTGATAGTAAGAGATGTAATGTTATTGAAATTACTTCTACCAAATATTGCAAATTTAATTGTGCACAAATTTTGATTGACTATGCATGCACAACGCGTATAAAATATATACCCAAAGTTTTTACATTATATAGGCTACTACTAATTAAAATTATTAAGCATGCATTTCGTCTACCCCAATGTATTATATACACTCACAGTATGGACACACAATACACATGTATTGATTGTATCCAATCAGGCACTCAGTACACTACTAAAAATGACTGAAAGATTGTATTGTACATGTATTGTGCATGTATTGTACATGTACAATATGTGAACTTACAATACATGCAAGACTCATACATTAACAGTAAAGTAAAAACTTCAAGGTATATACAGGTAAGGTATATACATACTAGTCATCATGCACTTGCATATTTACACTAAAGTTTGACATATACAATACATGAATACGTGCATCTGTATATAATTGTATATACACATACTAGTTAACCTATTTATCAATATACACTTTCTATACAAGTCAAACTTTTCTCCATGCAAGTATATACAGCTAATAATGTGCTACACAATCAGCACATATCTCATCACATTAATATAATGAATAAAATGTATGCATGCTCCGATGGTACAATACAAAAAATACAAGAGTATGCATACAAATGAAGTCCCTGACAGTACATCATCTCCCGATGAAGAAAAGGACTTCAAACATTAATTTTAATTATTAAATAGCATACAATATGCTACATAACCAGTTAATCAACAAACAAAAATCACCGACCAACTGGTCGTTCAACCTAACTGTAAATTCCCAATTAGTTTCATCGCTGATGACGCCTTTGAGTGGAAATAAAGATTAAACCCTGTTCAACCTTCACATACGAATATGATAGCATTAGGCAACATTGTTATGTTCAACAAACAATATAATATCTCCACAACGTCAACTTACTATATAGAGATATCGTTTCAAAAATCATTAAATTCTTAAAACAAATCTTATGTTCTGCAGCCATTAACAAGCTAAACAATTACATGTATACTTTCCCAACATCTTTAACAATTCAGATTAATGTTTAGAAAATGCAAGTTTTCAACCACTGAGCTATCAATATTGATACAGCAGGCTAATTGAAATGAAATAGCCTAATATTTCAGTTCCTAAAATAAAAATATTGCTCAGTATACACCGTTAACTATTTATAAGACAGGAACATTCACAGCAATGTTCACAATCTATGAATGGCAAAGCATTTAAGAAAAATTTTAAACATAATCCAGATTCATTACTATGTGTCTAAAACTGCGTTGATTGCCTTACCTAACTAGTATTTGAGAACATTTATTGGATAGTATAAATGTAATTATAAATATATGCATGCAGTTACTGTACAAATAACCAAACGAGTTAAGCTCTTTATATAATGACAGTCTTTCGGATTGCCTACGCTCAAAACTACTCTATATACACAAATATGTGAGACTCCAGTAATTAAATTATAGTCACACATGACCAACAGGCAATATACAGTTTTGAACAGAATAGCACATGCATATTAAATATTTTTGTCTTACTACCTTTAATCTAAGCCTCCATCACTCATTTGACAATCTTTCTTCGATAGCGAAATTCTAAACTGAAAAAACTTGACATGCAGATTTTTCTATCAGCATCCAACCCTCTAAACTCTTACCACTATTTAACACTCTCTCTCAGATTGCATAAGTTCAAAACTTACATACACGCTTTATAACTGAAATCACAAGCTATCACTAGAAAGTCAGATATTTAGAAAGGCTCATTGTTTAGGAACAGAATTCCACCATTCGCTATTGAAAGCCGCCGCCTGCGCAGATACCGCGGGAGCTGCAGTTGCAGCCGCCGGTTGATAAGCGCTGCTGACACCGTTAAAGAATGGGCCGTAACCATTCAGCACATACTGCTGCTGGGCCTGCATCTGCTGGGCCTGAAGCTGCTGCTGCTGCTGAGCTTGTAGTTGAGCCTGCAGCTGCTGCGCATGCAGCTGCTGTTGCTGCAGCTGTTGCTGAGATTGTTGTTGTTGTTGCGTGGCTGGTTGTTGTGACACAGCGTTGAACAGCATAGAGCTGCTCTGAGGCTGCAGCTGCTGCTGAATTAGCTGCTGTTGCTGCATCTGCTGCTGCTGCAGCATCTGAAGCTGCTGCTGCCTCTGCAGCTGAATCTGTAACATTTGCTGTTGTTGTTGTTGCTGCTGTGCGGCGAGTAATTGAGCAGCCTGCGACTGCTGCTGTAGAGGCATTGATGTCATCGGGTCCTGTGATGGCTTTAACGACAGTTGTTGACCTAGCCCGCTAGCTGCTGACTGCTGCGGCATAGCTGGAAACTTCTGCTGCTGGTACTGCGACGTCTGTTGCAGGAGCTGCTGGCCTATAGGCTGGTGGGCTAGCAGCTGCTGCTGCTGTAGCTCATGCTGCTGCTGCAGGAGCAGCTGCTGGGCTTGGGCTTGCTGTGACATATGTGGCATGGCTAGAGGATTATGTTGTTGTTGTTGTTGTGACTGAGGGATAAATGTATGAGCAGCTGATTGCAGTTGCTGCTGTGTATGACTCATCGGTGGCTGCTGCAGCTGTGATTGATTTGAAAGTTGCTGAGAAGCGGTTGAAACCGGTTGATGCGAGTCTCTAGTTTGTAGCTGCAGCTTAGGCTGCTGTGAGGGAACAGCTGTAGGCTGCTGGCTCGTAGCTGGCTGCTGCGGCCTATAACCCTGCTGACCTGGTAGATTCTGCGACTGACTTGGTAGATTCTGCGGCTGACCTGGCATATTTGACTGCTGACCTGATTTATTTTGCAGCTGAGTTGGCATATTCTGCTGCTGACCTGGTAGATTCTGCTGGGGGCCTGGTCGAGTTTGCATTTGACCTGGTATATTCTGAGGTGGACCTGGTATATTCTGCAGCTGGCCTGGTTTATTTTGTAGGTGATCTGGTTTATTCTGCTGCGGGAACTGACCTGGTTTCTCCAGCTGTGGCTTAGCTGCTGGCAGCTGCTGTATCTTATCAGGACTAGGTCTCAGCTGCTGTGGTGGCTGCTGTTGCTGTGGCTGTTGTTGTTGGCCGTGATGTCGGTAATCCCTCGAGGCAAATCCCGTGTTGAACCTAAAAGTTCATGTAAAAGCAACTTAAATTTCATGAAATTACTTTAAATTACGAATTACTCAAACAATGAAACCTTAGAAATAAGTAATGCCCCGGTATATTTATAGAAATAAAATAACAGCAGATGAAAATGTGACCTGCTACATAATGGAGTTGAATAAAGATTGATTTATCAGCTCAACAATCTCTCTTAGGATTAACAACCATTCTCTTAGATTATAACCCAAATAGCTAAGAATAAAATTCTGCATCTTCATAAAGGATTATGTTTAGGATGTCTCTGTATAATATGTCACTAAAAGGCTAAATACCAAATATATAGCCATTTTCCAGGCCCAAGGCTACGTTAGTGACTGGCGAGCCCTGGCATTTGAACTTCGATTAACCAAATCGATCGAGATACTCAAACGATGCACAATTGGCTCAGTCAAGCAACATCCAAATAATGCGCGAATAACATCTGTAGCATTTTAATTACTCGTAGAAGTGTAGACCTATGGCTCTCAGTTTTAAATATGTACTGTCAGAAAACTGTCAGAAAATATGTACTGTTGGAAATTTATTACCAAGAGCAAGGCTGTCCGCCATTTCAATATTTGACATCACGTCGAATCGCCGATACTCTTAATTACACAACAAACGAATTACCCAGAATAGCCAGTAAAATTTAATACTAAGAATAATAATAAGAGCACTTTCCCGTGTCGGGATACCATCAGTGAAGGAACTTGTTGGCTTGTCCAGGTCTGACGGGAAGCGTCCCGACGGCATGACATTAGTGCCTTGGAGCACTGGCAAATGTGCCG
>JAQFZF010003165.1:0-11623 GCA_034695365.1 Enchytraeus norvegicus
TTGCAGTTAGTGATTTGAGAATGTTTATGGATTTACTGGCTGCAGTTTTAATGTTGTTGGTATGTTTGTTGAAAGTGAGTTTGGGATCAAAGGCTGCTTCGTGCTTAACCTCAGTGCACCAACAAGTCATTGGTAGCATTAGAAAGTGTTCCTGTGCACTTTACAGTGATGTATAGATCACAGTATTACAAGGTGAACAATCGGACTATCTGATTGGTTGAAGATGACCGCTATTAGTGATCATAGTGAACTTTGATTTACAAAGTAGATCATTTATGGACTAAATCACAGTGGCACAGCAAGTATTTCTAATTAGAAAGCGCTTTCTGTGCACTTTACTGTCATGTGTGGATTATGTGTACAGTGTGTAATGCGTGTGTATGTATGAGCCCGTGCATGTGTCCGTGTATGTGCCTGTTTGTGTGTGTGTGTGCCTGTATGACAGTGTATGTATGTGTGTGGCTGTATGTGCCTGTATGTGTGTGTTTGTGTATGTGTGTTGCTAGACTGAGGAGGACCAGGAAGAGATCAGGCACATGCTCAAGAGATCAGGCACATGCTCACGTACATCTTCAAGGGTGTCTTTGTCCACAGATATCTGTTAGCTCTCTCTCTGTCTCTCTCTGCTCACTCTCTCTCTTCTCTCTCTTTCGCTCTCTCTCTCTCTCTCTCTCATAGTATTTACTCTCTCTTCTCTCTCTCCCTCTCTCTCTCTCTCTCTATAGTATTTAATATATTGTTGTTTAACTCTTAGGCCCGGTTGTTATACGGAGAGTAAAATGAGAGAGTAAAGCTACCTGTGGTTTACAAAAAATAACCTGCGGTAAGGCCGAAACAAGAAGTAAAATAAAATTTGATATTTTGACGAAAGAAAGAGAAGGTAAAAATAATCAGAGGTAGTTTAACCTCTGGTGTAAGCCCTTTACTGAATTTCTATTGGTCAAGATTGTAGGTCGCTGACCTAATTAGCTTGCCATTAAACTTATAATTAATGAGCACATTAAATAAGAAAAGTCAAAAACAAACGCAGTTATAAATAAATTAATTAATTCAAATCTTTCTCCTGCAGTGTTGTCAAATAATTTCACTACTTGCATGAAGGATTAACTTTTGGACTCTCTGTACTGGTTCAGAAAAAAATATTACATGGCCGCGCTGATTGTTCCTATAGCAACGAGATTATAAGAAGGACTTTTAAATTTATATAAAATGCATGTTGTTATAAATGAATTGAGAATTAATTAATGGAGATATGGATTGAGCATTAAATAAATGGAGAAGCTATATAAATATTTTGAGATCCATTTTCCTGAAAATCGGTGAATGCCATCAAGTCAGAATACAAAATCTTGCTAAAATTATTTACTGGCAATTAAATCGTTTTCAAACATTAAAAACGTTTTAAAATCCACAAAAGATTGTGGATTTTAAAATAAAACTGTTGTAGTCTATAGAAATGGTTATAAAGTGAATTAGTTCGTCCTTTTTCACTGTTTCGTAGCCTATTTAAGACAGTTTCAGCTGTTATACATCCATGTTTCTGTATTATTCTGGTTAGAATATATTTGGCGAGATGAAAGACCCGAAATTCTTTCCAATTAATATAATAATATTTAATTTATTTTGTTAACAAATCATTTTATTCATTATTATTTGGTGAAAAATTTTTACCTCCTGTTTAGTAGTTATTACCCTCTGAAATTAGGAGGTAACAAATTCACCTTTGTGTTTTGTCAAAACCGGAGGTGAAATTTGTGCAAATACTCGTTTTAGAAACGTTACCTCAAGTTTCTACATAGGTCCCATTATAATTTTACCTTTACCTTTACCCATACCCTCGGTCCAACTACCGGGCCTTAATGTAAGCTTATTCAGGAAATTAATTAATTAATACTTCACTAAATCTGGCTATTTGGCTCCGGATTGTCGTTATCCGGATATCTTTGAGTCTTGATGAATAATTCGTTATGATGCTGCTGATGTAGAACCGCCAACTCAGTATCTGCGATTGTCAAATTTACTCAATAAAAGAATATATATCTGATCTTGTGATATGCAGAAATACCTCAATTATTGTTGATTGATTTCACATAAATTATTTAAACTAGTGAAGTCTAGAGTGAGTACTCTTTATAAGCCTATGTAATTACGTTAAAGGCGACCTTTGATGGACTACGCTATTGATGCTAAACTTGTATTCTATTAGGTTTTAATTTACCTGGTAGGTTTAGGAAAATTAAGAATTTAAGTATTTAACCCACTGACTACTGCGCTTGTTCGCATGAGGTGACTAAAGCTGATATGGCAGTGGAGAGTTGATAGCTATGTGATAACGATTTCTGTGTTATAGACCTTTCGGTGTTTCAAATTCCAGACCTGTAGAGATCGAGGTCGCCACTCCGATTGTGTTCCTATTCTGCAAAGTAATTTGACACTTCGTTATCCAATTAATGCTACTGTGACTTTTTGCACAGAGCGGTACTTTATAAATCTACTTATTGAAGTCCTTGACATCATCCCTGGATGAGGAAATGGATGTTAAACCTTTATAATTGTAATTATTATTGATTGATTGTAAAGGTGTAACTCTAAATATTTTAGACGCCATTTTATACACGTTGTATTTCTTATGTTTGTGGCTGTTTTAAGTCGAGTGGCTAACTACATCGCTGCAGTGCTGCTGAGACCTGCTGCTTCTGATCTTACCGGTAGCTTTAGGTAGGTGTGATATCAACTCTATATTTTACGTTTGCAGGATTTAACATCCATTTTTTAGCTACAGGGGTATGATTTGAATTCTCTTATACTACTCTCTCTATATATTATATATATAAATAATTAAATATATATTACCGTATATATATTTATTTCTCTATATATACTTGTACTACTCTTATATGATTCCCTTATTACTACCAGTTAATAAGAAAGGTTTAATAATTATTGGTATTAACGTCCGTTCCTCATTCAGGCATGTTGTCATCCCTGACATCTTAGTACTATTCCTGTTTTAATTCTTCAAACCCTTATTCATTCAGTGTAGAATCGAACGTTCATTTCTCAATCGTGATAGATATTGAATAGGCATTATAGTCGACCACAAAGCAAATCCAGCAGGAATTTCAGTATGTTTTTAATATTAAACCATGAATTTTAGGAATGCTTTAGAAAAGAATTACAGGTCAAATAATAAAAGTAATTAAATGTCACACATAGTTATTTTAGTAGCTCTCTCTGCTTCTACTTTTGTATTTTTTGCGTGCATAAAATACATATATATATACATGTTGTTATTTGGTCTTAGATGATTAGTATATATAATATATATATATATATCAGAGGTGGCCCATCTGTGACTCCTGTGCGTGCGGCTCGCTTGTCAATATTGTGCAACTCGACAAGAGATTATGTTACTAATATAAACAATAAAACAGTTTGTGAGATTTCATATTGTAAAACACATCTTGCAACCAAGGTCTTGACCCGCCTCCCTTGTCATAAAGTGTCATTGGTTCGACCCCCCACCCCTGGTGATGACATTAGACGTTGTATATGGATGACCCCATATCTCTGTATTTCAGACTGTATCGTAAGTCAGTGCTGGAGAAGTTGATCCAGTCATGTATATCTAGGGGCTATATCTTCCAGGTGGAGATGATCATCAGAGCTCTCAACCTCGGATACTCTGTCGGAGAGGTCTGAACACAAAATACAAAAATTAACATTTTATAGCACCTCTATATACTATGTATCTCAGAGGCGCTATGAACAGTAAAGATAAATAATCCTAGGTGCCATAGGCCACAATTGATGCGACAAGATCTCTGCAAGTTTGCAATTTGAGCGACCAATTGGTCAAAATCCCCGAAATCGAAATGGGGACCACTTTACCCCTCACTGCAGCATCTGTGTTAGTGAGCTTTTACAAAACACGTTCAGTTTTCGGTTGGTCTGCTGAGTAATTATCCAAGTTTTCCGAATCCATCACGGACAATCGGTCAGATATGATTGCTTTTTATCTTTGCATAAATGACACTGCTATATATATTGTATCTAATAAATTTTTATTATCATAACAATTATCTGGTGTATCTAATGACATTACAATACAATTTTGTAATGTGAATCGACAGGCTAATTAATAAAATATTTATTTACTTTTAACTGATATTCAGAACGGAATGTAAGCACAATTTTCCAATTAAGTAACGCTACTGCGGCATCCTGCATAGAGCGGCTGTTTATAAATGTACTTATTGATTGATTGATTGAAACAGAATGTACGTAAATTAAGATCACAAGTGTTGTGCTATAAAGAAACACCCACAACTTCCTCTCTTGAGTCACATTAATATTTAAATTTAACATTAAAATTGGTGAATCTAGAACATTAAATTTTGACTGTCTTCATTATTCTACAATATCATTTAATTCAATAATAATTATATTGCTACATTCGACAAGGGATTGTTAGCCATTGGGCGTATGTCTATACAACATAGAGAGAAATATTGATATATTATACATAGAGAGAAATATTGAAGTAAATTTGTAGGAAAGCTTGAGAGTCTTGCGAGGCTTTTGCTAAGAAAATCTAGGACTACATCAACCAACCTTCCCACAAGAAGGGGGCCTCTAAGCAGCATTCTGCTATAATACCTGGACGCTATGGGGAATACGTAAGCCCGGGCAAGAGAAGGCCTGATCGCAGCAAGTTAAAATTCCTCTAGGAGTTTTACGCCACTCGCTTCTTAATGAAACCAAATCAGCCATAATTTGCTTGACCAACGGAAATTTGCAGTGGAAAAGCGGAATATAGATCTGTTTATCGGAGCCAGTCGTCTATCGGTTAGATATCCGACTGGGGATCAGTAGATGCGCGGTTCGAATCCTAGGCTCGCTCGTCCCTGATAGTCTTCCGAGAGATGAAACTGACGTTAAACAGGGCTTTAGCCTGTTTTATCCTTTATCACTGTGTGCAGGTGCCGATATCATTCGTGGACAGAGTGTACGGAGAGTCTAAGCTGGGGGGTGGAGAGATCGTTCAGTACCTGCAAGGCATCTTCTATCTCTTTGCGAATATATAGTCCCTCGTGTCACCAGCTGACTAGGAACAGACGTTAAAGCATCATTGTACAGTGAAATTATTAAGAGTTTGACAGGCTGTAACAAAACTGTCATTCCAATACAAGAGAGAGAAATGTTATTAAGAAACAAATCAGTGAAAGAGAGAGAGAGAGAGGAATACAATATTTATTAATATTATTACGTTAACCTTCTATCACAATTAAGAACGAACAAGTCACCCTTCCTTTTATCCTACTTACACAAAATTAACCCTTCTGAACACCCATCACAACTCTGCCCCCTTTGCTCTGACAAAACACATGACACAATACACTTCCTTCAATGAACACAAATACAGACAGCACTTACTCCAATAGAGTTATGGAACAATCCCTGCGAGCGGCGGAGCTGGTGGATATCTGGCGGCGAGCCCTGGATGAGCGCTCCCATGGACGAAGATGGAGGGGTCAGCACCACGGCTGATCTTCGGGGTGGGCAACAACAACAATATAACATCCTAGATGTATTTTACATGATTTATTAACTTAAAATAAATGTATTAATACTGCTATGTGTGCATTCTATCTTGCATCATTGTGCTCTTGTCATTATAATTTTTATACTTACTTTTTTAATGAACTACTACTCTCACTCGGTGCACTGCCTAATGGCAGGTCCATGACATATAACTGTAGAGTTTATTTGTCATAATTTATTGGAGATAATTTTGTTTTCTGATAGATCTATTTAACCAGTGCCTACGATAGACAGCTTCTACGAAACACGTGCAACTTTCGGTTGGTCTATTCTTATGTTTGCTGGATCCAAGACTGGTGAAACTACTACTACTACTACTATTACTTTTACAATTTGAATGTATTAAATATATACCTCTTCAAACGTAGAGGAAGGAGGAGTGGCAAACAGTACAGCAGCAATCTTCTTCTGATACCAGGGCAGGTCAGAGAATACGAAGCACCTTCACATACAATACAATACCATACATGCTGAATGCAATACTTAATTCATTAAGCTTTAAAGCTAAGTTTAATGTCTTTGTCCGTATAGAAGGATACTTTCAGTGGTGGACCCGACTGGGAATCAAACCCGTGTCATCCTGTTTACCGAGCAAGCGTGTTACCGGCAACTCTATCTGGTCAGGACATAAAAAATATGAGACAGCTTGAATGCAAAGAATACAATGCAGTTTAAATGTGCACCATCCAAGGTCCCACATAAAATGCATCAATTAATGAAGCACAGTTTAAATTCTAATGTCTGATGTTTTTTAATAATTGCCAACTATCGCTTACTTGTAGGCTGTATCATGCTGTAGGAGACTAGAAGACTGTACGTTATGCAGCCTGGCATTATTTTATCTTAGGTCAACATCTTTCGAAATACATAACAGTAGTTATTAGTAGGTCCTAGGTAGGCCAACTATAATAAAATAATTCCAATTTATCGTAATGTGACAGACCCAAAACACAATTGTTCTGCTTTGGTCATTAGGAACACTGTTGTAAACGATGTAAAATAATTTTAATAAACTAAATTTATAAACGCCCTGATAGCTTCAAACATATAGTTGGCTTCTAGTCGTGTTCATTTCTGAAATCGTTGATGTTTAATGGACTGAAAAACAGACATTAAACCTTCAGTAAATGTGATTGATTACCAACCAGTATCCAATAAGATGAGTTGAAGTGGCGTCTTTAGGATTTAACTCGATGGCTTTCTGAAAGCATACACCCAAAATACGATTTTAATCCTCTCCTTGTCATTGAAGCTATGTAGATATAATCAGGTAATAATTAACAGAATTAATAATAATAAAGTTTAATCGGTTGTGATTATATGACCCAAGCATATAAATACAGCTCTAATACAGAAGTATTTTGTTTTTATATTGATATTGTACCAGCTATTGAGACAAACATCTTGAAGTACAAGTATTGTATAACAATATGGCACGAGAAAACCATAAATAAAAAATGCCAATTGTATTGACAGATAATAAACTTTTAAGTAGATCTATGTGAAGATCATATTAGTTAAGAATGCTTAGCAGCTCATAGTCTCAGTAAAAACCATATTGAGCAAAGGCCAACTTGAAAAATAAAACTATTTTCTTTATACTTGATAAGAACAATTCATTCACAAATTCTGAAAACATAACTTAATAGAAAAAGGTTTAGTAGTAATAATAGTAGTGGTAGTTTATTATCAACTTCTTTGTGACATATGTACAAAGTTACAAGCTAGAAATACTCATAATATACAATACAACAATAATAAATCCTAAATTAGAAACAGATAGAGTTTGAGTCTTTCTACAATGGTAGGGTAGGCCTCTTTTTAGAATAGGCCCCTACACAATGGTAGGGGCCTATTGTAAATTACTTTAAACTTTTTGAATATTGATCTTTACAATAATCAATATTCAAAAAGTTTTAAGTAATTAAGCAAGTCGTGGTGCTGTTGTTGCTTACCCAGAATCCCAGCAGTGGTGCTTGCACCCTCTATCCTCTCATGGAAGGAGTGCATGGCTCATCCTTTGACGTCAGGCAGCTATACCGCCTCACTGGGTTCGCTCCATAAATCTGTGTATGCAGTGTGAGCCAGGATCCCAACCCATAAGCGCGACAAAAGGCACCACACACCTGTGGAGATCCCGTAGTGAAAAGCACACACAAAATGAGATCTACATCGTCTATGACGAATGTCATACAAACTGTATTCCAGGCTCCATTGGATTAGCACCTATATAACCATGTGCTATCTAGGAAGTTTAAGTCAAATTTAAGCGCTTCTGAGACTCAGTTAAGAGTGCACTATATAAAAGTTTGCATCGATTGCTAGATTGAATCAATCAAACAATCAATCAATTATACATTTGACTACTAACAAGAAAGTGTTCCTTGATCTCGTAGGCCCTTGATATTCTCTCCTTAGTGCCCTGGTACTCTCCTATATAGTCCAGCATGATGGCGTACCACTGTAGGTAACATATCAAATGAATAACCCAATATATGACTAATAACATCACAAAGAATGTCAACTGAACCAATTAAACAGTAAACAAATTTAGCTACAAGTTAAAATATTATGACTGATATGCTAGTGGTAATGCTATAAAATTCTGTTCACAACTAGAAAAACTAGGTATGTAAACGTTTACTATACAATTCACAATTGTTTAGCTTGCTATTCTTTATCAATATATCGGTTATTGGAGATCATTAAAAAGGTGTCAGTGGTCCAACTAACAAAATTAAATTACAAATACTCTCCTCGAATTCGATCAAAACCGTAAGCATAACGCAGGTAAATTATACTGATATTGTAGAACATGGCGATATAGGCCTGCTTGTGTTGCATATTCGGCAAGAGATGTTCCTGACATCATCTTCGTCTGAGGAACTAGACATATTGTATCGTACTGTATAATAATTGTAGTGTATTGCAACATTTACATAAATTTAGTGCACCACATTAAATGTTGAAGAAACGTTACAATATAATACAATACAATATGGGCGTAATGTCCACCATCTGAAGACGATATTACACCGTGTTCACAAACTACCGAGAACACAATATGTTTTTGATTTTCTAACAAAGTAATAGTGTGTTTTCTTAGATATTTGGCATCTATCAACAGGGGCCTATTTGTGATATATACAGAAAATTTCACGAGAATTGGATGTATAATCACTGAGATATTGCATTTTTTGCGTGACTCCTAGTAAGGTCTTGATTCCCAATATGAATAAAACAGGGGTGGTGGAGTTAGCGACAGCGGTAGAGTGTTTGCCTCGGAAGCAAGTGACTCAGGATCGAATCCCAGGTGAGTCTACAAGAAAGTGTAAAAAATAGGTTGTCCGAATGGTTATTCGAATATCTACGCCGGCTGTGATTGTGTACTATCAAAAAGGAAAAGATAGGTGTTTAGGTACAGAGAGGAGTAAAAAAAAAAAAGAAATTGACGCCTAGCCAAGAATATGTATCAAACATGTTCGATTGTCAGGTATACGTGAAAGCATGTACAAAAAAAACACAAAAATCGTATCCAGTATGCATTCTGTATAGTGCTTAAATTATGCTGTTCTGTCCATATTGGGAATGAAGATCTTACTAGGAGTCACACACAAAATGCAATATCTCTGTGATTATACATCCAATTCTCTTGAAATTTTCAGTATATATCACAAATAGGCCCCTCTTGATAGATACCAAATATCTAAGAAAACGCCCTATTACTTTGATAGAAAATTAAAAACATATTGTGTTCTCGGTAGTTGTGAACACGGTGTATATGTTTATTGGAACTTAAACAGCTATACATAAAACATATGCATAGCAAATAAAGTGCATACTAGTATCGTATCGTGTGCAAATATTTATCTGAAAAATTAAGAGAATGAGATTGTGTAACCGTCATTAGTGAAGGCAAATGCATTCCTTATCTAGATGACCACAGCAAAATAAATATTTGACAGTAAATTGTTATATTGAACTACAATAATTAAAATATAACTATATAAATCAGACTTTGTGGCAAGCAAAGTTCTTATCCCTGCCGGCCTCTAGAGCTCTCTGGGCGATCTCAAAAGCTTCATACATCAGCCTCTTCTTCTCAGCTGCATCAGCCGTAGAGCCCTTGGCTTTATCACACGTGGCTCTGGCAAGTCTCCATAGTATGTCTGCATTAGTGGAGTCTGAACTGTATACAGTCAATCAATTAATCAATAACCAATCAATCAATCAGTCAATAAGTTATTCAATCTATCTCATTTACTTAGCGACAGCAGATGTTTGTGCAAGCTAGTCTCCAAAGGCTAATCCAAGATAATCCAAGTTAGACTACTGCAACACCTTGCTTTTTGGTCTGCCTATCACTAGTAGCACCTCTATTCTGTGGTTTCGTATGATGTTATACTACAAATGCTTAGGTTTATTAAATTCTATGACTAGTAGTGCATATTCACTAAATTATAAACATTAAGGAGTGTTAAAAATCAAACGGATGTCGACATGTTGTAAAGCATCATCTTGATCGCATAACAATCATGCATATTTTGTTATTCTATGATGCATAATTGGTATTAAAAAACTGCTGGAAACTTTAATATTTTAATTTGGTCCAGGCCTTGGATAAACACAGCAGAGCTCAGAACCTCATCTGCCTGACCCAGCCATGGGCAAAATCAAATCGCAATTTGATTTAAATCGCGATTTAAATCACCATCGCGATTCGATTTGGTTATGTGGTGATTCGATTTGAAAATGTGGCGATTCGATTCGATTTGAGTTTTTCGCGATTTGATTTGCGATTTGTGCTTAAATCGCAACCTTTTCAAACAAATTATAATCTTAATTTTTCAAATTAAAGCATGACATTAAACACCTTAATATTCCAAGACCATAATTTACTCTAAGTGTATTAAAAATAATAAGTTGAGAGAAACTGGTTGTAAGCCTATATCTATTACAGTTGGCTATAGGATAGCGTTCTGGATTCACTTAAACCGATAAGTGCATCTTTACCGGTTTCGGAAAATCGGTAAGCATTTGCGAGATTCCTATCCGATTAATCCCAATTGAGGGCAACGTGGATGAATAGCATGCCTTAAGATTGATTAATTCTCGTACAGTAATTGCAGTAGGCCCCTATCATTCATTGGTGTTATTGGGATGAAGTGATGATCCAAATCAATACAACTACAGATGGGGCAAAGAAAAGAAAAAGTACTTGAAATTATTTTCGTTGGGGGGCAGCCCCCATTTACCCCTTGCATCTTTATGTGGATATTATGTGCATTTATGTTAGCATCTTTTATGTGCATATTTAGTCTTAATTTGTAGTTTTGGCTCAAACTGGAGAATTACACGTATTTGGCATTAACGACAATTTTGCATTGATTGATGCTTTCGATCCTTCTAGACATAACTGCCCTTTGCCGCCAAAGTACCAACAATTTTTATTTTATTTTATGTATTTTAAAAGGATATAGTGATGCAGGATAACTTATAAAAATACAACTTAAATGGATAACTTTGAAAATATAGAGGAAATTGCTATTTAAAAAAAGTTATAAGCGGTTAAGCGCGAAGAAAGCGTCAATTGGCGAAGTTGATCCTCCGAGTAAGGAGCGTGTGATTTGTGATTCGATTGATTTGACTCAAAAGATTTGAGATTTGATTTGGAAATTAAAGATTTGAGATTTGATTTGGAAATTAAAGATTTGAGATTTGATGAGAGGTTAGGGATTTAAATCTTTATTGCCAAAGATTTGAGATTTGGTACCAAGGATTTGATTTGAGATTTACCCATGTCTTGCCTTACCTTTGTATCAGCAGCTCATATAACTTGTCCACTTCATTGCTTTGATATAGCACATCAGATTGAGCGATAATATCAGCATCGGTCAGCGAACCTGCGATACATGAATACAATAAATAATACATACAATATGATACATTCTTCTTCTTCTTTCAGGTGTCCTGCCGGTTCCCAGCTTTGACGGTCATGGTTTTCCAAATATCTCTGTCT
>JAQFZF010003166.1:0-11623 GCA_034695365.1 Enchytraeus norvegicus
GAGCCAGACGGGAAGCTACGTAGAGCCTTTAGCACATCGGTCTCTGTAACTTCGAGTGAACCCATGTGATCTTGAGATGGTTCCGATGGATTAGGAGGCTGGCCTGAAGGATGTTTGAGACATAACTCCTTGAACGTTTCATCGTTGTCCGGAGCCATGGACTCCTCGGAGCAGAGTATCCTCACCGCAAATTAAAGGTAAATTAATATTGGCAAATAATGAATGCAGTAAGTATAAAGTTATCATCTATAATTGATCATATCAATTAAACAACAGAATCACAATACAATACAATAGAGGCCTTCAGTACCAAAGGAAATTTTATAGCGCCTCTAGGCCAATATACCAGATATCTCAGAGGCATTTTTTATACAGTGAAGGGAAAATGTCTAGCCTGCCATAGGCCAAACACAATGTGGTAAGGCAAGTCTGGAAGTTGAGTGGATAATTAGTCTAGTCGTCTGAAGCCATCCATGGCCCAGATTACTCGGTCCTTCACTGCAGTATCTGTGTTAGTCGGCTCTTACGAAACACATGCAATTGTTAGTTGGTCTATTCTCAAGTTTCCCGGACCCACCTGGACCCACATATTTCATACATTAGTTGCAAAAAAGAGCAGTTTTACAAAGTTTAATAAATATTTATAATATTGTTTGTGTGATTGTAAAATATTATATTACGATGCATACCAATTTGCATATCAGGAACAAAATAAGGGTTTAATATTATTCAAACACCTCTAACGCAATGTTAATCGGCAGACTTATATCAATATTATCTAAACACTTGTTAAAATAAGATAGTCACAGTGCTAATACACTAACACTTACAACAACTTCCTAATGTAAGAATATATTGCAAATCAAATGAATAGCGATTTTATAACTTTAGCTACCTAATGCCAGGCAAATCATGCATGGCGACAAAGCTGACTAAAATTTACACAAATATAAAGATCAGACCAGGAAGATAACAATAATTTTAGCGATTAGATTAAAATTCGTAAAATAAAACGCATTTCATTTTGTTCCTTTTGAAGCATTGCCATGTTAGGACGCTAGCTTTAATTGGATGTCGGCTTCCAATAATTATTATTATTAATTAATAGAGTATTACGCCTTTATCGAAAAATGTTAATAGATTAGCATTTGTTAGCCTCAATTATAGACGGGTGGTGAGGCATGTAAGACAAATAATAATTATTGTGGACTTTAACTACCTTAGTTCTAATCACAGTTAATTTTTTATTTAATGAAATACAATGTCATACAACAAAGCCTAGTCGGTAGCACACTTGCTTCATAAAAAGGATCGAGTCCCAGATGGACCCATCTCTGACATTATCAACGTAGGTGGAATATGCAAGTGCCATTTCTGGCCTTTATATCCATTCACAATCACATTCTTTGCTTTGAGCGCTTGCTGTATATAATATATTTGTGAGATGTGATAAATAAATAAATAAAAATAAATAAATCACTGGGGTGTGAAAACAGATGTTAAACTTAACTTTACATATCTTCGACTTTATGCCTGCTTATCGGGCAACCTTACCTGATAATCAGGAGGTCACGGGTTCGACCCAGCCGGATCCGTCTCCGACAGTATCCTTGGATACGGAAACAGACGTTACAGCTTTACTTTACAATACAATGCAGCGCACCATTCACGGTAACGCACTGACATCGGTCTGACATCTCCTTCGGATGACAAACCGGACGTTAAATCCTTATTGTATTACATTGTAAGTATAATCATCCTTCAGTGACATCAGGAACTAATACACTATACAATAATACATACCCAGTCTAACGCTTGTGATTTCTTCGGGTCCTTATTTCGACGGCGACAAACGATGAGAGCCACAATCAGAGCTATAACGGCTAGACCCACCACGGATACGACCACTCCAACAGCTATCTTCCAGGCGTCTGAAGGCGCTCCTGGAAAAGAGAATAATAATAAATAATTAATATTCTTAAATGCACTGGGTGGTAACGACCATGGGCTTAAAAATAACATAAAACAGATTTAGTTCCGTTATTATTTACGTTAGAAAAGGAAGTATAGATAAAATAGTAGCTAAAACAAATCTCCTGGCCTTTGGATTATCATGCCAGCGAATGTGCGGCGAATGTATACTGCTTTGTAGCGTTCAATCGCCATGGACAACCGTTGCCACAGGAAGGACTTCGCGCTGATTATTGATTATCTATTATTGATTATTATTTTTGTCTGTAAATAAATGAGTCGGCTTTCATAAAGTGTACTATTTTTATATAGCTTACTTTAAGAATTTTCAGAATTGCTTCTACTATACGTTGACAGAATTTATCGTAAAAATGACTTTTGTGGTGGATCTGAAAAATCAACGTGATGTAGATTTCCGGGGGGGGGAGATTTCCGGGGGTGGGGGTAATTTCCGAACTCGTAGAGCAGGGTGTCGACATAACTCATAACAGTAAAACACTATCTCATGTCTCTAAAACAATGACAATTAAACAATTTATTTAATTGCTCAGGAGTGCAATCGTCAGATGCCCCCACACATTGTTTTAATTTAATTACTGGTGAATCATGTGGCATAATTTGTACAGAGTATTCTCTCATTCAGCCTGCTGTAAAATGATTTTCACATTGAAGTGTAACTTTGAATGCAGTATTGAAATAAACATTATCTTCTCTTTCTACATGTACATTGTACATTGTTTTTTTAAAATCTTCTTTTATTCCACACATGTCAACCGCACGGACATTGCACATGTTGAAGCGTTGATCTATACTACCTCTACATAATTATGATCCTGTAATTACTTTTCGACTATTCTTTAATAATTGTTAAATCAGATAAAGTGGTACCGTAGTCAAATGAATAATCAAATTAAAATTACACATGTTATGTACCTGTCGCAGACTTAGTTGTTGAGTAAGCAGTTGTTGGTGCTGACGCTTCTGTTGACACTGTAAACACCGGTGTTGTTGACTCGCTCGACGATATTGTTGACGTTGCTAATGTTGTTGTTGTTGCAGATGTTACTGTTGTTGGTGTTTCTGTTATATTTGCTGTTTTTATTGTAGAAGGTAGCGAAGATGTTGTTGTTGTCGGCAATGATGTCGATGATGCCAAATTAGATGACGATGTTTCTGCAGAATTAGATGCTGCATTGCTGGAATTGTGACTTGGTTCTGACGTTACTGCTGAGCTTCCTCCTTGAATGGTTGATGTTGTCGTGGATGCTGATAAAGTTGTTGTTGTTGCTGCTGTTGATTTAGTTGTTGATGCAGTACTGGACGATGAGGATAAAGTGGAAGTACTGAAAGTAGTTGAAGCAGTGGATGACGTAGTGCCTGCGGTAGTCGTGTTCGATGTTGTCGGGGACGTTATTGTTGACCGTGTTGTCGAAGACTCATCGCTGGTGATGGACTGAGCTGACACGGTCATTGCAAGGCATACCAACACCACGAGACACTGCAACGTAAAACAATCTTATTTATTTATTTATCGCAACATATAAATCAGTGTAGCATGAGAGAGCGAAGGTTTGCGCGAACGAAGACAAATGCAAAACTTGCAGTCACATATGCCGTTTTTAAAACTAACTATTCTTCATAACATGAATAATGTTATGTAATGGTCGCCAAATTTAACTTTTCATCTGTCATAAGGAATCTGTTAGCACTGTAGGCATATCTATAGGCCTGATAGCCATTAGAATAATCACAAATATTCTGTTCAATAAAATCAACCAAATAATTAATTGGAATGCATTGGTTTCTAGCCTATGGTGACGCCATCAACTGTTATTACAATGATTATTACAGGCTTGAAGGGGTCAATAGACTCAATATTGCTACGCCGGTTGTGGCAATTGGTTTTATATATATTTGACGTTATATTCAAGAAGAAATGACGACTACTGCGACGAAAGAAACTAGAATAAATATTAAAAAGTTAAAAACTACATAAATTATGATTCTATACGTAGTGTATTATCTGTCATCACATAAATATATTCGCTATTACGGAATCATAAAATACACAAATAATGTTACCTGAAATAGAATCAAACTATTTCCTTCGGTTCTGCTCATTTTCATAATTACGCTCACAGTTCTACTGCTGATAAGATGGTTAATAATTATTAATACCTTTATGATTATCCGAAATTGCGATCAATTAAACTAATAATACAGACAAAACTACGTCAAATGTACATTCAGCTACTCCATCAGATTGTATTAAATTTTTTTACAGCTAATCTAGACTATATAAACACTTTAACACTTGTATTTGAAGACAAGAATCCTTGGAAATTTTAATATCCGTCAAGCGCTTCAGTCACTATATCCGTGAATAGATTTCATGATTCAGAAGAAAATCGAAAGGTTTCTTTGGTACAGGTAACAGAAAGTTTAACTTGAATGTTTCCTGAAAAATAAAATATCATTGAAACGCATATTGCAATGATCACCCATGATGACATATAAATAAGCTATAATCTCTCTCTTTCTCTCTCGATCTCTCTCTCTCTCACTCTCACTCTCTCTCTCTCTCTCTCTCTGAGTGTATTGCCGAACGGCAGGTCCATGGCATACAACTGTAGGCCTAGAGTTTGTATGCCATATTTTCCTGGATACAATTTTATTTTCTGATTGATCTCCTTTGATTTCCTTAACCAGTGACTGCGCTAGTCGGCTTCTACGAAACACGTGGATCTATCGGTTGATCTATTGTTGTGTTAGCCGGATCCAGCAAGGTTATAATCTAGCACTTTTATTTATTAACGTCTCAAGTTCAAACCGTAGACAGTTTAGTCCCAGAACGCCAATAGCTTTAGTAGATAATCTGCATGTATTTGACCATGCAGATTCAAGTCTGTCTATAGGGAACATTAATCCTGTCATAGGCCTAACAGTATATAACTTAGTATAGATAATACAGCCACTTGAATTAGGCCTACATTTAACATTGTTTAATACCAATACCACTACTTTGCTAAATAGCAAATAAGGTATAATTATAGAATCTATGGCAAAATTCAAGAAACTCGAGGTAAGGGAAAGCACGGCAAACATAATATATGCATGGAGAGCTTATGGATAGGAACTCGAGGGAGAAATGAAAAATACAACGATGATAAAAGACTGCACTAAATAAAGGAAAGGTACTGTTGGAGAACACGATCGCCTACGTCCTTAATGGACATGTCGCACAAAGAAGAAGAAAAATTGAATCTATAATTCACTTGCGAAAGTTGACCTGAAGGCTGAATACTATATCTGTTCTACTAACCTAAGATTTAAGTTTTGGCTACAACTGTACACTGTCGCCTACGGCCCAACGGCTCTACGACACTTCCTATCTGTATCAGATAATGTTTCTACAAATTCGTGCTGAAAGTTACTATTTTTCTATTTCATAAAGTTTAATCGTATTTACCTTGATTATTTAAACAGTTAGTAATTTATTTAGTATACGTTACTAGTTTACGACAGTTCATAGACCACCGGTTTCAGTCTTAATTTAGTTATAGCCTGATACACACTATTACTCATCTAAAGGCACAATGGCCGACTCCTCCTATAGGCCACGACTCGTTACGGTCCAAAGCTTGGTTACATTCGCCCTTTACACATGTGAGCATGGCGTGGCGTATCCGGGATGAAAATTACGGGGAGGCAATCTCTTTTCGAAATTGGACTTTTTGTTAAATTGTACAAAATGCACAAAAGTCAGTAAAAATTAACAATTACTCGTTTATCAACTTTGGGGTGGGGTTATAAGCCCCTACCCCTCAGCCTACGACCCTGCATATGGATATATTGATTTATACTTCAGGTAGGCCTACCTGAAGTTGTGCCTACCAGAGTAAATGTAGTAAAGGCCTACCTATAGGCGCATGCTACTGTTCTTCCTTTTATAAGCGAAATATAACGCCATAATATTATATGCCTAGGCATGTCTTGCAATAAAGGCTTATAATATGTAAATAAAATAGACCCAGGTTTTGAAAATTAGTTAATAAAATAATTTTTACTTCCTCGTTATAGACCTGCACATTAATTGTAGGCATATTAGGTCTGTAGTTTTTAATTCTACATAAGTACTCCAGGTTGTAGGTCTAGCCTATAACTTCGTCTGAGTACAGGCTGCTTGCATATCGAGGTGGGTTCGGTTCCCAGTCGGGTCTGTCTCTCACTGCATCCTTGTATTACGAAATAGACGTAAACACAGATTTTCAACATTATTCCATGAAATTGCTTTTTGTAGGCCTACTAGTTGATGTAGGTTACATAGCACGTTTACTAAAGTATAACTTCAATCTATTGTCACTGTTTCTCTTGCCTGGTTATTATATTTGCTTCCATAAATTAATTTAAGCATATAAGAACGACTATAATAACTCTAGTTTTCTTATAAGTAGTGTGAAATAACAAATAAGCTAATAAATGTGCAATCTAGTGATTTGTAGATGTAGATCTACAATAAGCTACAACAAACAATTAGAGTGAACGATTAAAAGGAGAATGCAGGCATGCAATCGATCGAAATGCACGTCACAAAACTCACAACGCAAACATGCTCAAATGTTTACGACTCTAGTGTGACACCACTTGCATGGGCCACACTGATTCTACCATCTACACCGCGTCGGCCTGAAATAGTGCTTCAGTATGTAGTACTGTGCAAACATGCAGCTGAGAGAATTGAAAGAAGAAACCGCTGTTTAGAGGTAGACAGAATAGGAAAGAAGGAAAGAAGGTAAGATAAAGAGAGAAAGACAGAGGGAGAGAAACTGATAGAATAACTATGAGAATTGAGAAAGTCTCAGAAAGAGAGACACGGAGAGTTGGAGAAATGATAATACAATACAATGAGAGTTAAATTTAGCGTCCGTTTCATCGTCTCAGACTGATCAGACAGCATTTGCCTAAATAGATAGTCCACCCAAGCGAAGCCAATATTATTAAACACCAATGAATGAGAAATGAAGCTGAATGAGAAAATGGTTAATAACGGTGTAAATTCGTAACTCCATACTACATAGAAATAATGATAAAGAAACAAACAAAAGACAAAAAGAGACAAAGTTGAACAAATAGAGAAAATAGAGAGATATAACAAAAACTACTCTAGGGGGAGGGGTAATAAATGGACTGATGCATGATTTATAATAACACAAATTGCCAAAAAGGATAACAGTCGTTTTCACAATTTATTGCTTCTATGAGAAGATCCACCCCCCGCCTCTCCCCCAGGATCCACCACTGGCTATAAGAGAAAGAGAGAGAGAGAGAGAGAGAGAGAGAGAGAGAGAGAGAGAGAGAGAGAGACGCACATGCTAAAAAAACTGAACAAAACATTTACAAAAGAATTTGCACAAATTTGCACTTACATTTTACAAAGGCACTTGCACAAACATCCAGGTGAAGAATAAATTTAAGAGGGAATTTTTCTAAACTTTTTAACCATCACGATTTCATACAGTACGGTATGTTAATCGGCTTCGTAAAGGTATTTGTCAAAACGAACACACACGACTAAACCTAAGCGAAAATGACGGACGACGTGCCGCATACAAAGCAGGTCTGGTTGGTTTGTTAGTTATTTAAGCTTTAAATCGCTGTGTCATAACGAAATGATTAGTGACATTAAAAAGGTTAAAAAAACTATTAAAGTTCTACTAGTATTGTCTGGGTATTTACATCTTACTGCCAGTAATTGTAAGCAGGTCTACACATAACCCTAATACTTGCAAAACGGCAGGTTCAATAAATTATTCTCATTCTCAGTCAGCTATCTCGCTTATTCATGAGCACACCATCAACTAACCCAACAAGATCCCGTCAGTAGTTCTAGATTTGAGAGGTCTAAGGAGCCGGACCCAACATTTTAAAAAATCACAGCAGTTTCTATTCACCCACCACCCCCCCCCCCAAATGACTTTTCTATAAAAGTGAAACGAAATTTTAAAAAACATATATTACAATAAAAAAAGAGGACAAGGTTATATTTAGCGTACCAGAGCCCTATTGACGTCCCTGACATCGCTTTCGGTTGAGGAACCGGACCTTAAATCCTCATTGATTAATTGTATTGTATTGTATCTATTTTTTATAGTTTTAGCCTAAGTATTAGGACAGGGGTTGAGAGCAATAGCTACCATGTATCATACATGGGTTGAGTATTAGAGAGCCCTTGCTGTGAATAATTATAAAGTAATATAAACCTCTGAAGGCCCTGCTATAAAATTATATAATATGAATGTTAAATATACAGGGTGGTGGGACAAAAAAACACCCCCCTAGCGAAATCTCAATAACTCCGTCAAAACTCAAGATTTTTAGAAATATTTTAGGGCCCTCTGGAGGATGAATTTTGACATTTAACCTCCAATTTTGGTCGAAAAATATTAAAAAATAAAAAAGTTGCAAAGTTTCTACGAAAAAATTTAAAAAAAAAATTTAACAAAGCATATTCAAATAGCTGTGGCACAAGAATGGATCGAGCAGCATAGTCCGGAGTTCATCAAGAAGGGTAGTGGTCACCAATCTTACCTGGCTTCAATCCTCTCGACTACCACGTCTTGGGAGCGTGCTTAAGCGGTACAAAGTGTTCGTTTGAGATCAAACAAAAAGGTTGAACTCCAGACTGTGCTGGAGGGAATATGGGAAGACTTGCCACAAAAGGCTATAGACCTGGCTGTGCAAGCATTCCAAAAGAGGTTACATACACCATTGAAACAGATGATGTTCACTTTAAACACCTACTCATGTATAATCGGCAGCATCAACAAACGACCACTCTCAAGGCCAGAATTCAATTAAACCGAAATGAATGCCTGTTGAATAGGCTTTGTTAATATGTTTTTTTATTTTTTCGTAGAAACTCTGCAACTTTTTATTTCTTAATATTTTCCGACCAATATTGCAGGTTAGATGTCACAATTCTTCCTCTGGAAGGCCTTAAAATATTTTGGAAAAAAATTGAGTTTTGATGAAGTTACTGAGATTTCGCTAGGGGGTGTTTTTTTGCCCCACCCTGTACACAATAAAATTTTAGCAAAATCTTAAATCACAAATCTAATAAGGCACATATAAACATTAACTTTATTGTAATAATATTTCTAGTCAGTAACATACCTGCCTGTTAGTCAATAGGTCAAGGGTTTCGCTCCCTTCCAGGTCCTTACTGACAGAATCCTTGTTATGAGAAAAGAGACGAAAGGGGTCAGCCAAATATTACGTCATCACCGAGAGGGAGTCAAAAATTGCCGAGCAAGTCATAACTTAATAATTTTGAATGAACCCAAGTCACATTTTACAGCTACTACGAATATTTGTCAGCATGGTCTGCGCCATGACTTCTGTGTACCTGACCCTTTGATCGCTCAAATTCCAGATTAGCAGAGATCCTGCCAGATCATGGCATCGGTTTGGCAAATGCAGGCTACTCTACCCCTCACTGTTCAAAAGCGCTTCTAAGACTTACTTAAACTCATAACTAAGCAATATAAAAGCTTCTGATTGATTTATTGATTGATTAGTGCGGATTGTCTTGTGTCCTACTCCGGTAAATATGTGGAGTTATGTGCCTTATGTGGAGTTCCAGCAAAACTTCCTGTCTTGTCCCACTATAATTTAGAACTCGGTTTGGCATGACTTTTCTTGTCTATATACTATTTTAACATTGGTATTCATTCATGCGGGCTAATGTGGAATATCGTTATACATTCAATGCCATGGGACGATATAAAGTTGAACAATAATAGTATTGTTGGCCCACACGCTTTTCGTGCCTAGGGCTTAAACCAGGCTTTGAAGGAAATACACGTAGATCTTTTAAGGCTAACAGACACTGTCGGATAGTATTCTTTATAAAGCAGCTATTTGATCGATATTTAATTCCGAAAGAGTTTATTTAATTCTTAATTAATATAAATAATAACATCCTTTCATTCTTCATTAGTATTGTACCTCTCACAGACTAAATATATAGCCACATCAATACACTACAGGCTACGAGATACAAGATATCAATGTATACTTCGATGCCAAAGGCACCACCAGCGGCCGATCGAACTCTGAAATCATTACTTAATCGCAAATCGCGTCAATCGTCCAGATTCTTCTTCCAGCTTCGGTAATAGTGCACCAGAAATTTAGTTTTCAATTAAATGCTGAATGTGAAATAGATGTGTAGTTGAAGAACAAATTTACTGGACTTTGAACATCTTAAAAACCGTTTAATCTACTGTGCTCAATTAGAGTCTATATCACATCGTTCTATATATACAATTATACATAGAAACTGAATTTTAGGTAAAATCCTGAAAATCAGTCAATGAAGAAATAACGTCCGGTTCCGCACCCGATGGAGATATCAGGGATATGGGATATGGATCTCATATAATACCCTCATATCATACCCTCATATGGATCTTATAATAATATTACGATACAATACTAGAGGACATTTTATAGAGTATTTATTAATAATTTGTGCGGTTTTGACGTTTACGAAAAAATCGGTGTGTAAAATATGTGCCATTGATGACGTCATCAAGGCCCAACCCCCCCTCATAAAGGTCCCGACACCCCTCCCCGCCCCCTCCGATGATGACGTACGTAGTATATGGAGAAACCGAAATGAAGATATTGTAAACATCAGAACTATTAAAAGATTTTGAAAATATGGTTATTTGATGCAGCCTATGTAGAATTGTAAAACTAGTAATGTTGGTTGAGTAGGATGAGATTGGTTGGAAGGTGTGAGTGGCTGTATGGGTCTTAAACAAGAATCTGATGCTTCTTGGCCCAAGGATGTTATGTTATACTATCGCGCTCACAAGGTCTGAGGGTCATGTTCTAATCTTCAATGTCACTGAGTCATCTGATTGGTAACTTATGGCTCATCGCTGACCAATTAGACGTAGGGAATCTGCTCAACCAATGAACTAAGTGTTTGGTTGATACTGATTTCCGGTTGGTGTCCTGTTTTTTAGATTGGGCAACAGAGATACCATCGGATAAGAAATTGCCACAGATTTAATAAAATTAATAAAATTCATTAGAAGTAGCCATAGAAGGAGCCCAAACCTCTGGGCATTTTCTAAAATATGGTAACACTGTGGCTAGGACATCAGTGGAGAATTTTTACCGAAGTGACGAGTCTCGTTCCTGAAAGTGTCAACAATAAATTTGATTGGCTTAAATTTGAATAAATTATTCCTAAATTTCTAAATTTAATGATAGGCCTAATTATACCAATTGACTCTGATCAAAACTAATCATTTGATTATATATGTTTTCTTTTCTAGTATCTAGCCTATAAAAAAAGTGGAAAACATAAATAATGTAAATGATAAACTTTACTTAATGGACATTAAAGAAATGTAAAAATCTATATAAGCATGATTGTATTGTCTATCTAAAAAAATCTATGTATAACAATAGCATTGTATAAAAATACAAAGAATTGTACAATAAAGATACAAAAAAGTGTATCGCCTAGCTAGGAAGAATTTAGAGGAATACATGTCATAGACCTAAGCTGTGGTTTAATAGGACTTTTAAACAATGTGCAGTGGCGGATCTAGAAATGTTTTAGGGGGGGGGGAAT
>JAQFZF010003167.1:0-11622 GCA_034695365.1 Enchytraeus norvegicus
ATAAATAAATAAATAAATAAATAAATAAATAAATAAATAAATAAATAAATAGATTTTATTTTTATATACATGTAAATCAATGACTACTAAGCTATAATTGATTAACCTCACAGAGCCTAGGCTCCTTTATGGTCGCCACCTTCTATTTTGTTTATTTTTATATAATTATATTTTCTTTGCAACAGTTACTATTGTTTGTGGCCTATTGTGCTGAAATAAACAAATAACAAGAAGGCAAAAAATGCAATGCAACGAGGATTTAACGTCCGGTTCCTGATGTCAGGGACGTCTCAAGCAGCATATGCTCTATGAGCACACTGATGAGCGAGATAGTACGTATTTGTGTCATGTACGTCATGGCGAACCATGTGAATGGATTGTTATTCTACCAGCAGGGTATGCCACTTCTTCATTGTTCAAATCACTTCTTTGAGATATATCAAAGGCCTGCTGTTTATCTAGAGGCGCCATAAAATATTATTTTTTGTATTGTATTGTTTGAAATTATATATTAAGCTTGCGAATTATTGCGAAATATTGAGAATGCGTGTGCCTATACTGTAACCCAGGATACTGTAAGTGGTCGGCTATAGGCTATAGTGGCATCAGTGTATAGCATAGTTCGAAAAACATGCAATTCACTAGATTTAGGGATTTGATAAAATTCAAGAATATTAACGAATTACACAAACAAGAAACTGTGAACTATGGTCTCTATTGATTGGTCCTCCAGTGGACTCGAGCTGGTGGTGGATATTTAAACAGGATTGATCCACCCCTCCCCCCGCTCCTCACCCCAGATTTATTCAGGAAGTGCTTGAAGCAGCTGTAGCTCTGACCACGAGTACAGCTCTCGAGTAGTCTAGCGATCAGCTGCTGCCATGGACCAATAGGCTACAGTCTCCAATATATCTCTGTTACAGCTTTCAATATAAAAACTTAAACATTTTACGCCAGTTTCACGGGAGAATGGGTACATGAGTGGCGGGCTCTGTGTATGAATCTTGCACCAACTGATTACAACCAGAATTCAAACTCTAGTGTATTGAGATTCATGATATACGAGCATCTTCAGAAACTATTATAATGAACTACAGAAACGCATTCTGTGGCCCATTAGTCAGTAACATGGGTTGTTATTGTGTTGTTGTTGGTTGCCCTGCCCATGGTGTCAGCCATGCTGCTGACTCCTGCAAGAAAATAGCCGGGCTGATTTCTAGCATTAAAGGGAGAGGGGGTTACTATACAAGAAGAATCGACTTCAGGTATTTTAGCTAAGCAGCTGATAGAATTACACGAAGGAGGTTTTGTTAGTACGGGAGTGAGTGGGGGGAGGTACAACCCCTCGTTCTCTGGATCGGCTACTGAACTCGCTGTTTTAAAATTTAATATCAACTGCCCTCCAAGGTCCACTAAATGTTTGCATGCTTAAGCTGCAAACTATCTGAGTGATGCATGTATTCCGGTTTCTTCTCTCTCAGGCCGTCAGAACATGCGTTCAGCTGACGCAGGTGTAGTCTACTCAAAATACCGCGGGTCCAGGCGAGTATCGGCTTCAGAGCATTTAATGCATCAGGCCCAATGGTTTGGAACAGTCTGCCTGTAAATCTGAGGGACTCACAACTCATTATCATGTTTTGAAATAGACTAAAGATTGTATTATTCGATCGAGTTCATAATTAATTGCAATAGCGCTGCAATGGCATATCGCATAGAGCGGCGCGTAATAAATCTCCTTAGACCTATTATTGTTAAAATATTATTTGATATGTTAAAACTCAGTGTATCGGTGGTTGTTGTGTTCTATCTCTCCACGGGTGGTTACAGGAGCTGGTCAGTGTGAGAAATGGTTATACAGCGTGTAGCCTGGAAGCCTAGGCAGTGTGGTGGGTCAGCGTAGAGAGGGTTACACTGTGTAGTAGACTGGTGAGGTCAGTGTGAGAGATGTTGTTACAACACGTGATGAACTCTTGTCTAGAGAATCTGTTGAAACGGTCGATACTATGGAGTTGTTGTTAGGGCGGTGTATTGTATTATAGGCTAACAATTCAATATCTATTGTGTGTGTGACAGTGTGGTAGTTGACCAATTTTTTGAGGGGGTGGGGTGGTCGATTTTTCTTACATCGCTTCGCTCGTGAATTCGCTCTTGCTTCGTTCGTGAATTCGCTTCGTTATTTTGAATTGCTTCGTGAACTTCGCTCGTGAATTCGTGAGTTCGCTCCCAACGTTACATTTATCACTTAGCCCCCATGAATATAAATATTCGATAGATAATTGCAATTAGCTGTCACAAATGTGGTTTGAATGAGGTGATTAATGGGTTGAGAGCGAAGCGAGTAAAGAACTTGTATCAATTGTTGACAACTATCGGAAACATATCTTATTATCTGTTGGATATATCCCACGTTCAGTTATTACTAAGAGTATAATAGGCCTACTTGATCACATCTCTCTCTCTCTCTCTCTCTCTCTCTCTCTCTGTCTCTTCATTTTAAATGGTAACATTGTCCGTATGTCATGCTGAAGGTGCAAATATACTACTACTAAACCTCTGCGACATTGTTCATACCATTGTACAATGTACATAACTCATTGTACGTTATTATATGGAGATCACATGATAGCAAGCAGCAGTACTTTACAATGTGATCAATAATTCTGACATTCTAATTTGTCAGCTGAGACTTACATGTCAGTTAGTAGTGTAGTAGTCATTGATACTCAAAGCAGACTGAATAAGTTCAATTCAAGGATTACTTTAAGGAATATATAGGATTATAGGGACCTATCAGAGTTAGTATTACTCTAATGATTATATAATGTCAGCCCTGGTATCTCCATTGTTTCCTAATCCACTCATGAAGTCAGACTCGGAATCGACCTTGCGTCTCTGGTTAGAGACAACTGTGCTATCAACTACTCCATTGAACCGTAGTAACTGTTTTAGAGGACAAGTGCTGCTCTAGCAATCCACTGTAATCAATTAAACCTTAGTTACAGATATTCTGTGAAACAGAGACATGTTAATTAGATTACACATGACAGGGCCTACATTACAACCCTATATGTAGGGATAATGTAATTATGCACACTTCCATGTAAAGGGCGTGTTGAACGATCTATTAGACCTATGGTGTAATATTGCACTAAAACTCTACTGTAATTAACTGAGCTTGCTAATTAGAGAAGAGCTCCAGGACTCATCAGCTCATATGTTACGACTTTCTTGACGATCTAAATATAATTATGATTCATGGGAGACTGTCAGATATACATTTATATACTATTATATAGTCAATCCATGGACTGGTTACATGAACAGCCGATTGGTTGAGCAATGTTCAATAGCCACGTATGTTACTCGTCCAGAGTCTCTTATATAGTTGTATTCGGTCAACCAGCCACGAGTCAGACGAATACGAATAGTGGTTTGAACTATTATTCTGAATTTCGGATAGGAAACGAATACCAACTTTACCAAGCGAACATTCGGTTCATGCACAGTCCTCATAATAAATAAATAACATAAAACTCATAACAGTCCATGCGTTAGAGAGAGAGAGAGAGAGAGAGAGAGAGAGAGAGAGAGAGAGAGAAAGTGATTTTGATTACTCACAGTTTTACATAAGCTCTGATTTAATTACTGCAGACAGTTTTTGCAGCCGGCTTTTAGCGGTTTCTACAACTGAGAATTATGTGCGTGTATTATACAGGGTCCCAGCCAATATCATATCATCAATACACAGCGCTATATTAAATAGCAGTGTGGGATAAACAACCCTTATAGCTTATATAAGTACATACAGCTTATAATGTCGCTCACTCTAAATGTTTATGATATTGACAGCCAGTGCAGACTCTATGCATTGATTAGTCGCTATATATATAAACTGGTTATAGCGCTCAATGACAACAAACGAGAGCAGTTCTTGTATCAGTCGTGCAGTCTATATACATGTAGTTAGAATGTGTAAACTATAGTTCGGTTATGGCAGTTCATAATGTATAATATACATGTTATAAAATAGCTTTATCATCATAAGTAGTAAGTAAAACAGAGGCGTCCACGACATCATCCCTGGCTGAAGAAACAGTCGCTCATAATATAGTATTTTAATCCCTGTATGCAGCAGTGGTCAAAGTGGTTTGAGCTAGCAGGCGGAACGTAACTTTTAAGCACCCAGTCAGAACAGCCGGAACGCTCGACAGATCAGCCGTAACGGCGTTCCGGTGCATTCCGGCTCACTTTGACCACTGCCAGTATGTAATAGATTATAGAGAGTGGGTCATTGATGCAATATTCTGTAAGTTGCTTTCTCGTGGCCATAGCCTATAATAGGCCTATATGGTTAGTTAATAGCCTATAGACCAGCAGTCGTAATGTGAACCCTGAAGATGTTAAAATTCTTATAAATAATGATTTAATTGAGCAATGAGCATGCCTCTTGGGGTGTAAAAAAGAGTTATAGAAAATTACTACACAAATGATTGATTGCTTGATTTATTCATGGCTTATTGAATGCTAGGAAGATTATCGATCAGATTGATGGAATGTCAATGGAAGGAAAGAAAGTCAGAGGTAGATCTAGAACAGGAATTTTAGATGATGTGATAACTGGAGCATATTTGGATTTGAAAAGAAAAACTGAGGATAGAGATGGTATGGAAAAGTCATATGCCATGGACATGCCATTAGGCAGTACACTGAGAGAAAGATTGAATGAGTAAGAAGTTAAAGCTGCAAGGGCCTTCGATAAAAGGCAAAGCCTCTGGGTGGGATCAATTTCTTTATGTTGATCGATGGTGTACTCGTTGTTGAGTGAGATTGTTGTCTGTCTAAGACTGTTTTGCTTTGGACCTGCCATATGGCAGAGCACTGGGTAGATTGATCTGTTACACAATAATAGCCTACGTTGTCCTGTAAGACACAGTGTAAAGTAACATAGCCTCAATGCCACTTACGACTCTAGCTCAGCCTGTAAGGAGCTCAGGTGTATTATAACAGTGGACTGGGCTGATAAGACGGAAACGATCAACTATGTAAACATAATAAATGTCTCAGCAGATAACGTGAGGCCTTGGACCAACGTAACCACACACAATGTCATGTAGTAATGAGCTGTTGTAACATAGAGGCATAGGATTACCACACACATAATAGTGTTATAGTAATGTTAAGAGCTGTTGTAACATTGGGGCTTCTAGGATTACAGTACGACCAGTTGTGTCACCATGTTGTGATAGTAGGCTATAGTAGGCTATTGTGATATAGTGGGCATTATTGTGTTGTAGTAGAGTTGTAGAAACGTTTGTGACAGATCTAGGCCTATCTAAGCCCTTTATCAGAAGGGAAATGCAAAAGTATAGTTAATGTGTATGGAGCTCAAGTTACAAAACGATGGACGCTTAAAGTAATCATTGTTCTCTCTAAACCTGTCACGAGTCCATTCAGCGATAAATACAAGAGTTTGCAGACAAACTGCTATTACTTCGCTCGTTGTAAGAGGCGACCAATGCCTATACCAAGGCCGATGTGCTGCATGCAGTTGCGTAGTCTGCTTGAGACGTCCCTGATATTGCCTTCGAGTGAGGAACGTTGAATCTTCATTGTATTGTATTGTATACCAAGATTGACAAATGGTAAATAGAGGAGTGTGTCATGTTTTTATTCATTAGCATTTCATGCATTGTCTTTAAGAAACAGAAGAAAATTAAGATCATATTAAAAGCAATGCAATGTTCGACTGGCTGAATGAGTTCACTTGTACTGGAGCGGTTAGAGCAGCTGCTGACAGACCTCTACTCCATGTGCTTCATGCTGATCAATATTAGCCCGTGCCAATCAGCTATCAGCATGTCCGTGTGTGACACTAGTTATATAGTGTGTAGCTGGAATGTGAGTGGAATACAATAGAGATTTGTGGATCTCTCTCTCTCTCTCTCTCTCTCTCTCTCTCTCTCTCTCACACACACACACCCATGCATGCTCTGCTTTACTGATTCACTTTCACTTTCAGGTGACAATAACAAGACACTGTAGTAGACCTAAGTCCTGCTCTGTCTCATGGAATGAATGCTCAAAACGTTTTGAATATAACATGCCATTGTGTATTAAATAATCAGACTATAATTAATTATTTTGTGCAGGTAATACTTGATATAAAACCTCATGGATACACGTCACTCTGCTACAGCTTGGATATAATGCTAGACATGTCGTGTGCTTAGAAAACTTCGTTAAACAAAAAGATCAGTTATTTTCGTTGTAAAGTACCGGTTATGTTATCTAATCAGCTACATACATCTATTTGAATGTCGTCCATTGTTTCAACAGTGCCTTAAGAACATCCAGATAGAATTCAATATGTCAACGTGTAGGTGGACATTACGTATTGTCGGTGAGACGCCTCGGAGTAAAGCAGAGGGCTTAGCTACTGGTGACTGGGAGATCAGGATATTTTATCAGCAGGCCAATTGCACTAAATTCTATTTCCTACTGTAGAAATCTAGTCAATCTCTTGAGGAGTATTTAATTAATTAAGCGATCGGTAGGGCTATGCATCAATGTGAAGATCTTTGTGGAAATGTATGATAATCACAAATCAGTTCATAAATTCATTACTGATTCATTAAGTTGCGTACATAATTTTTATATGTATTGTGTATATATTATATAAGCACTGGATAGTCTAGTGTATCATTGTAGTATGTCGTAGTCTAATTTACAAGGAATTGTTGCGTATAAGATCTCATTTAAAGTTGTTATAACGTCCTGGTCAAATGGCGGAGTGGAATAAGCGATTGCCCGGTGATTCAGAGGACCGAGGCTCGATTCCAGCTCAGATCGGTAGCCCGTTGTTAGGCGGGCGCAGAAACGCTACACTACGAGAAACCTTTATTATCTCCAGACATTTACCCAGCCTGCCCGGGCATGTCTCACCGGTACCTATCCAGGCCGGGCATGCATCACCTCTACCCAACGTGCCCGGATATTCCACATCCCCTATCCCTATCCAGCCTGGGCACGTCTCTCCCCACGGGGCGTCGCTCTCTCCCCCTGGGGCGCCGCCCTGGTCACCACACGCCTCTCCCGGCCCCTCGAGGGAGGGCAGCCCCATGCCTCACTACTCCCTCAGTGTCAACCCTCGGGTTAATTCCGCCCTTCGCTCTCCTGCCTCTCCATTGGCTAAAATTAGGTCAGCCGGTCTTCGCTGTCCTGTCTCGCCATTGGATAAAAGTAGGTCACACGCTGATGAAGTCATTAAGGAGAAGAGATTTCATTGGTCGGCGGGAAGTCACGTGCCTGAGGGGGCGGGGTCACTGATGTGTATAACAATGCACAGGCTGCACGGTAAGTTGTCAATCATCTATATCTGTAGGGTCTAACTAATAAAGTTTAGTTGCTGTGATTGAGGTTGTTGTCATTTGATACCAATACGATTAGCTAAGCAGCATGCTCCATTAGATCCAAGAATGTTTGACGTCCCTATTCTCTTCCTAAGATGATATCAGGCAGGTATACGGTACTAAAGTCCCGCCCCCAGGTTTCTTAGACTGTAATCGCTCAGATGAAAGAGATCGATGAGACGATCACGGTATGGACAGCTCTGTTACAGTAGCTGAAGCAGGGTTGTCAGTCAGCCATTGATTAGATGCTGATTGATCAGCAGACTTGTGGTTCTGCTAATGACTGCAATGCGGAGAATAGTGATAAGCATTTCGATCAGAAGTTAAATGATGCCAAGCCATTTATACTCGGCTAGAGGTTAACGGCTTGAATCCCCGAGCTCACCCGTCACTGATGTGACTTTAGGCCGTATAACTGATGTTACACGTCCTAAATTCCTCGTTAGCCTTTATTGAAGATTTTATTTGAATGTCAGATTAACCATTAATGAAACAATTTGTCCCGTTTGGATGGTCGAGTCGATAGCAAGGTTGCCTGATAAACAGGATGTTATGGGTTCGATTTTCAGCCAGGTCCGTGACAGTATCCTTGGATACGGAAACAGACGTTAAACTTAGCTTTACGGCTTTATTAACACAACTCTATCTGGGATTATGCCTTAATCCAATTGAATATTTTTTGAAGAATAAGGATTCTTAAGTGATTGCTTGTTGCCTTCCTCAGGATCCGAGTTAGTTGCCAGTGCTATCACGTGCAGATATCGGCGTATCCGTTTTCAAGTGTCTCGAGATCAGCGCAGTCAAGTATTATCAGTGGTTTATTCAGTTTAGGGGTTAAGTTTTTATGTACAAATGTATACAATTATTGCTGGAGAAACTGGTTTGAAAAATGGAATAGGATAGGCCTATAGTCGCCAATTTGTTCTGCAGCAATCCGTGCATTGTTGACAAGCTGCGGTGTGATAGTTGACAGATATCTAGTTGGGGGTCGAAAAGATTCCGCTGGCACATTTGACAAGGGCCACAAGTTGCTTCGCTCGCTCCGATCGCGACAAGTTGGTCGTCCCAAGTACAAACGCTAATTCATTGCATACATGTATACATAATTAGATATTTGGTAGTTAATGGCATACAATCAGTGGTATATAGTCGTATATGTCTGGTATTGAATTAGGTGAAGAATGTGTCGCGAGCGAAGAGTGCGGGAATTTTTTATCATCATCCTGCTCAACGTTTAAACTATTAAAAATAGGTTATTCTGTAGGGCCAACTTTTACCCTATAATAGTTATAATATATTTATTCATGTTCTAAAAAAGAAAGTAAATAAATATTAACTTAAAAAAAATTACCCTATATAGTTTGGCGTTAAGTCTGGAAAAAATATCGGGTTGGTAGAGATTAGAAACTCAGCCCCCAATCAAAAGACGGTTCCCAAGTGGGGAGGGGGGTCAAAATTCGTAGGGTAGCTTACCACTCCCCTTCTCCCCCCACCCTAAGTCCTGACACTTTCCACAGCTGTGTAAGCAGTGACCCGGCTATGCACTACAGCTGCTGTGCTGCCAGTGCTGCTGGAGCTGTCAAGTATCAGCTGCTACAGCTGCCTTTTTTCTTGTTTTAAATCTTCCTTTTTTCACACACATGTCAACCTCACGTGCATACAGAGTTTCCTTTCTTAGTTGCTGTTTTTTTGTAATCTGCCTTTGTAGACTGGTTAATCGTACCGTTGCCGTAAAGAGCGCATTAATGCAACAAGCGCTGATACACGATTAACCAGTACCGGGGGCATTATATTTGTCTGATGTGGGTCTCTGATGTTAGACCATTTATAGGCCAGTGGTCTCAATCCTATAGGTCTACTAAACAGCAAATTGATATAAAGATGCTTATAGCGAACTGCTTTACTCTGCATTGAGGGCCGCAAAACTTCAAATTCGGCTTAATAAATATGATTTAAAGACTTTTAGCAATGCCACGGGCATCAGATGGCAAACAGTTACGGAGGAATCAGACAGATCAATTCATCAATCAATCCATCAATCAATCAATCAGACAGATCAATTCATCAACTAATCAATAAGACAGATCAATCAATCAATCAGTCAATCAGAAGTTTTTATAAAAGGCACTCTTAACTAAGTCTCATGAGCACATATTGAATGCTATCTACTCCAATATTTACTAAGTTAATCTTGTGGAGCATAGATAGTGCTTGGCGGAGAGGCTCGGCTATAATCAGCTGATTGGTGCCAGTTTATCGACTGATGTCAGTCACATTGTCTTCATGATTGTCTCTTATATATTATTATGTGCCAAGTTAAGATAAGATTATGAGAGTTTCAGCAGAACGGTAACTGTGTGCGCTGGCACTGCTATCGGTTAATACATGGCTGTGTGATTTTTTTACATTTTCGTATCTATTCACACGTGAAAGACGCACATTATAGTTTCCTTTCTTAGTTACTGTTTTTGTGTTTTTATTTAATTTGTCAACTCCATGATTAATCGTACCTTTGCCTTTCGATCGGTGCAAATGCACTGTCGGCCGCGCAATGCAGCCAGCGCAGGTACAATATTAGCATACAATCTTCCAGGCACCGATACACACCCGTGCTTCAGGGTGCTAAGGATATTTTGTCGACTGAGCTGGGGGTCGTTCCCACGCCTCGAGCCATCACTAGATCCTGAAGCAAGCACGTTAACCGCTTCACTAAATTCCAGTCGGCGGATTGTGTGAATGATTGTGTGTGTGTATGTGTGTGTATGTATGTGTGTAATACTGTGTATGTTGAAGGACGCTAGATAGTTGTTTACAGGTAAGACGATACCAGCGTCCTCAGCTCTATGTTTACTTTCACTCGCTATACGTTGATATCACAGGCGACATCAGATTCTAGTCTCTACAGGCTGTTATATAACAGTCTATAAATAGACTTGGCTGCGGAGACTGGTGCTGACGCTATTGACGCGCTGCTGACACTTCTGACGCGCTGCTGACAATGTTGACGTGCTGCTGACACTGTTGATGTTCTCTTGACACTGTTGACACGTTGCTGACACTGCTGACGCGCTGCTGACACTGTTGACACGTCAACGATGCTGATAATAATTTGATAGCTCAGTGGATAGCACAGTTGTCCGATGCCCCATGAAGCTAGGTGATACTGGTTAGGATGTTAGGAGCTCTGATGAAAGGCACTTCTGGGTTTGGAAACTGACGTCAAACAGATTCTATCTCGTAGAGCTGTCACTGACTGTGTGTGACAGTGTGACAGTCTGTCACTGACTGTGTGTGACAGTGTGATAGTCTGCAACTGACTGTGTCTGACAGTGTGACAGTGTGTCACTGACTGTGTGTGACATTGTGATAGTCTGTCACTACTGCGTGTCCTAGTGTGACAAGAGTAGATCAATCAATCAATCTACTTAAATAGATGTTGAGCTTTTCTAATGCATTATTATATGGGTACATTTCTTTGAATGGATGAATACTGTCAACCAATAGGCTACGTACCAAAACAATGTTATTGAAGATTGGACTACTATAGACATGTCACTATGCCTTGGGCCTATTATTTGTGTTGACACTCCAGTGTTCTAAATCGTTTAGCTTACTTAGATTGATGTAACTGCTCACTATTCGCCAGATGACAGCTGTTGTTTGTATCATTTGCTGAACATGTTTCAACAGGTTACAGTCAACTCGTTCATGTAGTTTATCGTGTGCCGCGCTCTTATTTGCATCCGAGTAACAAAACAAGTAACACTTGGCCATCATATCTTGAAGTGAGTTATATGAAGCCTGATATCAACGTTAAATCTACTGCCTGTGAGGTGATGATGTCAGGGACGTCATATAGGCCTACTTTACTCTCCATTGTCCATTCAACGCTGCGGTGACATTTTTTACAATAAATTGATTGATTGATATACTTGAATCATTCGATAAAGCCTCCCTACTTCAGTTAACTTATCGAGGTCACCGCTGTTTAGAGGCGCGTGGTGTGAACTATGAGAGGTCATCGTGCTCTAGGTCACACAGTCGCTGATGGTGCCTTCTGTTAAACCAACTTAGCGTATCTGCGATGTGTCTTAAGAGATATAAGAGATCTCTTCTAAGATCTCCTATATCTCTTGTATCTTATAACTCTTGTATCTCTAATATCTCTTGTATCTCTTATTTCCTCATCCGACGATGATGTCAGGGACGTAAT
>JAQFZF010003168.1:0-11620 GCA_034695365.1 Enchytraeus norvegicus
AATTTTGGGGGGGGGGAGTGGAAATTACTAGTAACTTTCTGAAATTGGGGGGGTGTGAAAAAAGCAAGTATTCCTTTACTGATAAAGAACTGAGAATGCAGTTTTTAGAAATAATATACAGTCCCACTGTAGTGACTTTACAGCGGAGGATCTAGGAAATGGGGGCAAGAATTTAGTTTGAACGGTGCAAAAAAGAATTTGGCTCACTTTGCTTGCTAAATTTACTCGCTTTATTCAAGATATTGCGAGCCAAGCGAGCGACATTTTTAGGGGGTTGCTTCACTTTTGGTGTCCAATTTTTTTGGGAGGGGGTCCATGCGCCATAAAGTTACTTTAAATTTGGGGAGATAGACGCTACTGATCATAGGTTACCGCGGGGTCGATCCCCTACGACCGACCCAGCGGTAATCCAACAAAGAGTGCAATGAATAGGAAGCGAATATGTGCAACAATCCTAATTAATAACTCGTGGCAAAACGCAATACTTCCCTGTATTTTAATATATTTTTATTGCACTACATTGGCTTGAAATGTATATTACTATACAAATATATTACTGTATTACTTTGCATCACTATTGCCAGTGGCGGATCAAGGAATTTTGAGGGGGCCAAATGCATGCAATTTTTTCGAGGGGGACCAAGGTTACGTCGAGCTAATCGAGGGGGCCAAGGGTCAAAAATTGGCGTTGTAGTGGGTAAAATAATAAAAAACATCTTCATCGAGGAAAGGGCGGGTGGGGCAGACCCCAATTTTGGTCGAGGGGGCCATGGCTCCAAGCCCCCTAAATCCACGCCTGACTATTACGTCTACTGTTAATTAGCAAAATCAATTTAATCAGCTAACCGAAGTTGAAGTTGTTCTCGGTGCAGCAGATGACCTCTGACTTGTCCTCATTTCTGCAGCAGCAGCTGCAGCAGCTGTGGATGACCTCTGACCTGGCCTTGATTCAGCAGTCTCCGCAGCAGCTGCTGACGACCTGTTTGATGATGCCATAGCACTAGCTGCTGTCTTGAGGCGCTTCTGAGTTGTGATGGGGCGAAGTGAACTCAAGAAGTGCTGAGAGTGAAAAATAATAAATAATTATAAAATAATTTTTTTTTATAACGCTTATATTTTCGAAGTATCAAAGAGGAGTTTTTTGAACAGTGAAGGGAAAAGTAGCCTAGACTGCCTTCTGTTAGCTACTACCACTTTTTGTAGTACATCATTAGGCTACGTGACAGAAATTTGTTACACTATTGCAATAAATGAGGCAAGAACCGTAAAATGTTACACTTTCCGGAAAGTCTAATGTTAATACCAAGATTTGCTGCAAAGTTAAACATAAAATAAATTATTGTAAGATTTTACTGTCATTAATCATATAATCGATTACAGCAACAACTACATTAGCGAACTACATACAATTGACATCAGGGTTACATTATAGATATCATATAGAAATATTAAATTATAAAGAGAAAGAGAATTAAAAACACTATTGGTTTTTTTCTATTTCTCTCTCATCGTCTCTGACATCGCCTTCGAGTGAGGAATGGGTTGTTACATCCATTTGGTATTGTACTTGACATTGAGTTGTGCGTAGTTTGGGCTCAAGCACTGCCCATGATATATTCGAGAGTCGAACGGGTAAGATACACTCAACTTTTACATGTAAAAGAAATATGTAAGTATAAGAAACTATTTTTTAACTTTACTTACTTATACTTATACTTATACTTTAACTATACTTCAACTTTACATGTATAAGAAAATGAGTAAAATAATATATTTTAATAAATTGAGTAAAATGTCTCGAGTGTAAACCTCCAAGTCTTGCTCCTCACTCATGGTGGCTAGATTCTTGTAACAGTCAGACAGCAGCTCCACCGCCTTAGAGTGGTAGAGAAGCTCTATTACCAGAAAGTCGTTCATTATTTGCTACAAAGCACATTGCATAAACAATATTTCAATATTTAATTCAGATTAATTACTATCTTCACCTACTAAAATATTCTTTCACACATCATTTTTGCTATTCCGAAAGTTTTACCACTCATATTGAGTATTTTATGTTATATTCTAAAAATTAGGCTAATCATTAAATGAAGTTACATTACATAGTTTGTTAATGTGATTAATTACCAAATAATTACTTAAAGTTACATCTATTTAAATAGTATAAAATTTAAATGTAGTAAAGTATTTAAAAAATTGTTTTTAATCTCTTTCACTCTCTCTCTCTCTCTCTCTCTCTCTCTCTCTCTCTCTCTCTCTCTCTATCACTTAATTAATTGTATAATTAATTGGACGAACTTTTAAATCAGTCAGTTTCTTTTTTTCAAATGTCTGCATCTCTTGCTCCACATCATTGTCAGCTCTTAGAGCATTCATACTAGCCTTCTGGAGGTCAGTCTCCGCCTGTACAATACAATAGTGATTAATTGCAGCTAAACAAATAAAATACAGAAGTCTAATTTAATTGTCTGATTTGAAAAACCTATGTAATAGTACCTACACTGCCTAAGGATTTCTTTTCTAACCGGTTATTTCGAAAACTACAGCATTGCAGCTGAATACATATTTTCAGTGAATTCATGATATAACTTACTTCTTGATTTACATTTCAAGTACAATAAATTATAAAGAGTAAGTCGTTTTAAGAGTTTCAACTAGCAAAACACCTTTAGTCTAATGTTTAGAATTTAATAAATGTTACGAATGAATATAACAATTACATTTTTCGCTCACAAAACTTTAGAAACGTAAGTAACTTGTAGGCCTATTTGAACAGAATAACATAAACATTTGTAAAATGTTATCAAAACTTTGAAGTCGATAATCACAAAAGGAAGTACTGTTTGTAGTCCAGTTGTCAAAACACCTTCCTACAGGATTCCATTAAATTTGACATTTTTATTTGAAGCTTTACCGACTTTATAAGAACAGAGAACAGCCTCCAGAAGAAATAATGTGAGAGAGATAGCATACCTTCGTCTGTATTGGCAGGTGTTAAGAAAACATGTGGTTCGGCAACATAAACATTTCTTGACTAATCAAGACATCAGAGGCGTAGCTAGGGTTTCCTGTGCCCGGGGACAAAACAAAAATCTGCGCCCCCCCAAAAAAAAAATAAGTAGCCTACCAAAATGGAGAAAAAACAGAAATGTCGATGGAAATTAAACTTGCAAAATGTTACTTTCGATAGGCCTATATACAGACTTATGACAATTAATGCATATACGAACTCAATATATCAAAGAATTTCGCGAGCGGAGAGAGCGAAAATTTTTTTTGCATTCCAGATCATAAAGAAATTGTGTCCCGCAACCCAAAACCGTGGTGGCACACCTGCAAGAGGGGCGCAGAAAGGGGAAATATTATTTGTGTGGCAAAAAAATTATTTTCCCCAATTCTGCGTCCCTTCCCGGGCTGCGCCCGGGGACGTCTGTCCCCCCCCCCTGCTCCCCCCTCGCTACGCCTCTGGAGCGACCAATTGGTCAAGTGCACAGAAATCATGAGGCACCCTTTAACTCAAGTCTACATTCTCTAAACTCTATTCATAATACAGATAAAACCTATAGAGTAAATTAATTAACTCGATTGTCTATCTATAAATAATGATACATAATAATGCATAAATATTATGCTTAACTGTACAGGGAATACTGTTAAATTTCTATAGTTTTTTTATTGATTTACTTTTATTTGATTGTTCTTTTTATTTTTGTTTTTCTTTGTTGCATTGTTTGACTGTGCACTGATTGTGTGTGGTTCTTTGCCGAGTGGCGTAATAAAAGATTCATATATAATACACTCGGTACTCATTATATTATTTTGAACATGACGTCAAAATTCGTTTCTGATGTCATTTTCAGATTATGAAACGGTCGTTAAATTCGCTTTGATCGTTTGATTGGACTTCCAAGGAAGCCTAGGCATAGGCCTACCTCTCGGTAATTATTGCCAGCAATCAATGCTGATTTAACGTCCGGTTCCTCACTCAAAGTTGATGTCTGGGACGTCTCAAGCGGAATGTGCAGGGGATACTGCTGTAGTTTGCTATGTTTAGAATTAAGACATTAGAACCTAAGCATTTTTATTGTAATTAAGCCTACACGAAGGATTATTGTTTAGTAGATTAGCCTGTCGCTGGATAAGTCGTATTTAGCCTTATTGGGTTTTTGTTTAACGTGTGTTTTTAACATGAATTTTAAACTGAAAACGCTGATAACTATTAAATTATAACATTTTAAATGTCCATTCATTTATTCTCTAATTGACAAACACAATTAACTTTATAGCTTTCTAATCTTTGAATCAAATTTGTACAATGCGTGAACGCACACACTCTTATTACGATATACTGTATTGTTATTGACTTGCATTACAGTATCAAACAATTATAATTATGTGCATGCAAATTTGACTGACGTCTAATTACGTTAATATTTTTATACGATTTTAACCTTTAGTCACTGTGCGTCTGTCATGATTCTTTGTTAATTAACTACTACTTCCATTATTGTTTTTGAGTATCAAAAGTATCATGTTTTGAGTATCATGTTTTCCAGTATCAACAGGTGTCCCGCAAGGGTCCATACGGGGGCCCTTGCTTTTTCTAGTTTATATGAATGATATTCAATACGCCACCGATACTGCCGATTTTACTGTATTTGCTGATGATTCCAATGCATTTGTGTCTAACAATAGTTTATCTGCTGCTTTTGAGTTGGCAAATAATAATTGCTGTGATAAACTGAGTGTTTGGTTTAGGTCTAACTTATTAAGCATTAATCATTCTAAAACGGTGTATATGTTGTTCTGCCCATCAAAAAAGGACGAGGATCTTCCTCAAAATAAGAATAATATAATTATTGATGGCAATAATATTGATAGAGTATATTTTACAAAGTTTCTTGGTATGTATATCGAGTCGAGATTAAATTTAAAATGTCATGTTAATTACCTAATCAATAAGCTAAACAGTGTCAGAGGTATGGTATACAGTCGACGGGATTGTTTACCTATCTCATGTCGTAGAAATATATTTCTTGCTATTACAAATTCTCATGTACGATATAGTATTGAGGTGTACTTCACTGCCAAAAAGAGCACAATAGATCCTCTACACATAGCTTGTAATCGTGCTCTGAAAACATTTCAGGGTGTAAATCTTTTTCATAATGTAAAGCAGTTTTATATATATTACGACATTTTACCAGTGCATTTGTTAGGAAATTTGCGTGTATGCACTTTGATTTATTAAAGTTTACACTGTAGGCCCTATTGTAATTCTAATTTTAATTCTATTTGAAATTTATTCCAATCTATAAGCCAACCAGTTCATAACTATTCTACGAGACTTAAATCATCAAATTATACGTACAAAAATCTAATAAAGCTTTCTACTCCCCTTACGTACACTTTGTCTCCTCGATATGGAATGAAATTCCCATCGTAATCAGGAATTCTACATCTTGAATAATTTTATAACAATTTATAAAAAAGTTTTTAATTGATAATTGGAAATAGTTTTAATGTGACGGTAATAATTGTGTTTTTATAGTTGTGTTTTTATACTAGTTGTTTCTCCTTTCTTTATGTGGCTGTGGTCAGCTAGATAGAGAAATTATTTTCCCTCACTGATGACGGCCATGCACTGTATGCACATAAAATTTAAGTTAATTTGCACATGATATGTACCTTTTAGTTGTATTGACACGTACTGCTGTTTTGATGTTCGCAAGAAATATACATATATATTATTCTCTCTACCAGGTCCTGCTGTCCTTGTGTTTTAAAAATAAACTAGAAATCCTGTTTTAGTACAGTCTTGTTCCTGTTCTTTTCTATTTCCGTTCTCGAGAAAGATGGTAAGTTTTGTTGATCTTTCTCCAAATTTAGACTAAATTGCCTAATTATGTCATTTAGGTTTCTTCCTAATTTCTCATAGCGGTGCAATGGAATAAGGTGAATCGTTATAGTAGGTGAATGGATTGATTTAGATTCTTTAATTAGAAAATTCAATCGCTGATGTTGCCATGTGGTCCACTATACACGCGTTAATGAACATCACTGTCCTGCCATCAAGTTGTTAATAGTTTCAACTTTGGTATCCTTTGTTGTAGACCACCAATTGTAGACCACCAATGGTAGACCACCAATGTTTCACTATAGTCACTACCAATGATTTCGGTATTTTAATAAATTTCAGTTCCATTAATTTATCTTTAGAACTTTGTTGTATTAAATATATGTGTAATATTTTCGGGATTTTATTTTATGATAATGTTGGCTGTAATTATTAAAGCCAAAGTCGGTTATGAATTCCTAAATAACATCAGGGGTGAGCCTATCCGAAATTCAATCCATAATCCATGGATGGATTATGGATTGAAAATGTGAGTGGATCAGGGTTCCCTAAGTTATTCTCTTCCATCCTTCAATTTTCTTCACATTTTCTCATTAGGATAGGGGTTGGGATGTATCTCCCGTACAATCAATCATGCCCAAAGGGAAGTTGTTAGAAAATCATATATGACGTAAATACTTGATAATACAGGGGATTTGTATTGATTAGTAGTAGGGTTACCCCAATTCCAGCCTTAATTAACCTTTTAGTTGTAATTCTCGTCAAATTAATCTAAATTGAAATATCCACACATAACATTGATCCTGAATCACAAACCAATAATCTGTTGTCGACACACTTTAGCATCTATGTGACTTCTTGCTGAATACTGCATGCGATTAATTAATTAATTAATTAATTAAATGTTATTACATGTTTCAGCCGTACGAGAGATTTGTCGAGATTGGGCGTGTTGCTTACATAGCCTACGGCACTGATGCCGGCAAACTGGTGACCATCGTTGATGTCATAGACCAAAACAGGGTATGTAGCAATAAAGGCTAAAGCCGAATTTAATGTAAGATTCGCGATTAGAACCGCAGACCTATTGGTTGTTGTTCCCCACCCGAGGAGCAGCCGTGGTGCTGATCCCCTCTATCTTCGTCCTTGGAAGCGCTTCTCCAGGGCTCGCTGCCAGGTATCCAGCAGCTCTGCCGCCTCGCAGGGATTGTTCCACAAGTCTATTGGAGTAATTGTTTTCTTTATTTGTATGCATTGAAAGAGGTGTATTGTATCATTTGTTTAGTCAGAGCAAAGGGGGCAGAGTGGTGATGGGTGTTCAGAAGGGTTAATTTTGTGTAAGTAGGATACTTACTATTGGTCCACAGACCTATTGTTCCGCGGTCCAGTCTCAAAATCAATTAAGCCATTGGACTGCGTAACATGTTCAATACTTGTTTATGGATTTAGCGGGTCTTCCCCAAAGTCGTGCTTTATAGAATTCTGATTTGTATTAGAGTTTATTAAACATATCTGCATCTACAGGAATATAAGTATTAATTATTTTAATACCGTTATTTAATATTTAAAATTAATTTGTGTATGATTTGGCTCATTATCGACAGACTGTTATGCTGGAATGTAGCTGCCGCTATTAGTAATTTTTTAACTGTAGAAAATTTATATATATATTATATAATTCAGTAAAAAGTCGTCCAATTTTTATTGTGTATTTATTTTATGAAAATAATTGCGTCAATAATAGACATGCGTCTCTGCTCCACCTGACCAAGTTTGTTGTAGTGCTTGATGTTGTCATGAACTGTATCACTGTTGTTGTTGTTAACCACTAGGCACTCGTTGATGGGCCGTGTTCAGGGGTGGCGCGTCAGTCAATGAACCTCAAGCAGCTCCACCTGACCAAGTTTGTGATCGGGTTCCCTCACTCAGCTCGCACGAGGACAGTGAAGAAGGCTTGGGAGAAGGCTGAGGTGAACAAGAAGTGGCAGGAGACCACCTGGGCCAAGAAGATCGCATCCAGAGAAACGGTAATATATCTAGAATTATTAGGCCTAAATAAAATACTTTATATAACGAGTTAACTCATTAAATTCACTACCTTATTTATTCAATTTGTTTCAAGTCTTTTAGTCCTAATTTGTGTGAGTGGTTTGAGGATTATGGATGCTGTGCCATAGCGAGATGATTAGCACCACTATCTCCAAGACCTCTACTTTTATCTTGGCGCACAGATGGCTAAGTGAATGTTTTCAGCTTTTATTCAGGACTACATAGCGCAGTGTAATCCTGCCCTGCCAATGTTAGACTGTTTAATAAAGTACGATAATATTTAGTTATCATATTCGATCTGATTGTATATAATGGAGTAGTTAATGTAAATTTGTAAAATGATTCTGTTCACACTTGGAAGATTTTAATTGTACCCCAATCCGTCGTTTGTAAGGCTGAAGACTGACTCTACTGCATCTGAAATGCTCTTTAAGATTCAAGTAAAGCAGATATGGGAGAAGGCAATTGCAAACTACCTCAGGGCTCCATCAATTATCATGCCTTCAGGATTATATCGTAGGACACTAATGGAGCTGCACTGTTTTTGTTTGCTTCCTATTCATCTGTCTTTCTCTTCAGTCTATGTATTGGCAAGTGTGTCCTGGTGGTATAGAACCGCTTGCTGTTGCTCAGTCAGCTTGGGACGTCCCTGACATCGCCTTCGGGTGAGGAACCGGATGTTAAATTCTCATTGTATTGTATTTTGTCTGTTTTACAGAAGAAGCAGATTTCTGACTTTGATCGCTTCAAGCTGATGAAAGCCAAGCAAGCGGTGAGTTGCTCTTGTTTGTCTCAATCAATCAATAAGTATATTTATAAAGCTCCACTGTGCGCAAAATGCCACAGTGGCATTAATTTGACAATGGAGAATCGTAGCCTGGCAGCCTATGGCCACAACCGGTGTGGCAGCCTAGATCTGTGACAATCTGGATACGAATACGTCTTCCTATGATTGTAACGTGTGTGATTGACGTCAACATTATATGAGGAAACCTCTGTACATTCTATTCTGTCTGCTGTGATGCCTACTTTCCAATTTTTCTTTCTCTTTTTATATTTTCTATTCTTCTATAAATTTATTAATATTATTTCTTCTTTCAGTTAGTGAACTCTTTGTTGAAATATATTGAATAGTTCTTAAGTCTGGAGTGACTTCAAAGTGAGTTCATCATCCAACATAGACATCAGAGATGCAGGATCTATTCAATGTTAACTATTTGCTTTTTGTTTCTACTGTTGACATGTTCAAGGTTTACATTTAGCTGAAGCTGTAACCTTTTAGGTCTTTTTGACAATGTCAAAATCTTTAATTTGATATCATATATTAGAAAAATAAGTTAGATATGTTGTCATTGATTTTATTCAAAGCCTATATATCTATCTGTTTATCTATTTTATCTAATTTTTTATATATATCGTATTTTATTTTTATAAATTTCATTTGTTCTTGCCGCAGCGTAACCGCCTGGTCATGGTGGAGTTTGGGAAACTGAGGAAGGCCAGCAAGAAAGCCGGAGTCAAGAAAACCCGCAAGCCTAACAAGAAGATCCACCGTGTATAAACAAGCTTCTAGAACTGCTGAATAGTACTATATTATATATTACTATTGTACTATAATATAGTACTATATTAACGGTACTGTATGATAAAAGTACAATAGTACTATTGAATAGCCAGCTTTGTGTTTGTGAGAGAAGTACTTGTTTCAATTAAAAGATGATCGCCTGTGTGTAACATTACTAGGCTGATGTTTCATTTTACTACTTTCTTTCAAAACAATATGGTTTAATGTCTGCTTCATCATCTGACGATGATATCAGTGACTGTAATATTTTCAGATGGAAATAGTTATTTCATGTTTAATGTAATTTGACGAATGCTTACATTTTTGACTACTGCAATTCTTTTCCAAAAGGTTTTACCAAATACAAGCTTGACAATACTACTACAATGCTTTGCTAAATGGCTCTTGGTTACGTTACGTTAAAGATTGCCTATGATATGCTGCACCCCACCCTCCCTTCGGCCACCCTCCCTTTAATGCTAACAGTAACCCGAGCTCGGAAGCCTCGATGTATGCTGTGTAGTACTGTTACACTGCTTCACAGCTCTCACTGTAACCCCACCTCACCGTTATGCCAAACGCGAGAGGGTAATACGAACCCGGCTGAGATTCACTCCCACTGCCTGCACATCCAACCGGACTAATAGCTTCCGTCAAATATAACAACACTGTGAGGTGGACACTAACGTATTCACAAAGTCCAGCACCAAGCACAACATGGCACGTGTGCGGCATAGTTCACGCTAGGACTTCTGCTGCACATATTCTATGGTACATGTACATTGTACAACATGTACTTAACTGCAGATTAACAATATTGACCGTGACACAGGTTATTGACGAAGGTTATGCGTAAGAGGCGACTAAAGCAGATGATGTGATATCCTTGGTTGGGCTGTTGAGCGTGTCAATATTTTTGCGGATTCTGCGGAATCAGTAAGAGTGTGGACGTACAGGTAATTCCACGGGTGACTGCTACCAAAGATTGTGCACAGCGTAGGACAATACAAAATAAATAAACAGAGAAACTAACATTTAATATTTTATTTTGCTGCGCCCTAAGCAACCCCCATTGACTTACCTAAACAACAACAACAACAGTGTAAGAAGCAAATGAACACATGAACAGCTGCGTCAAACAACACATGTTACAATATAGGCTTCAAGTGCTCCTGCTCCATCCATCCAACACCAAGGAACTTAAGAATAGATCAACTGAAACTACATGTGTTTTATAAGATCTGACTAACACAGATACTGTGAAGACCACCTCGGAATCCAGAGCTTAATACTATTTAACTGCAGAAGTCGTAAGAGGCGACTAAAGTAGATGCCGCTGTGAAGGGCAGGGTGGTCTGAGCCATGATTTCTGTTTACTTGACCCTTTGGTCACTCCAATTTCAGATAAGCAGAGGCACTGACGCATCGTTTGTGGCAAATGGCAGGCTCGGCTACTCTACTCGCTCACTGTTCTAAAGCGCTTCTGAGACTTAGTTTTGAGAGTGCGCTATATAAAAGGCTCTGATAGATAGATTAAATATAGGCACAGCCCTTGAGATACGATCAATGTGTGGGCTGCTAGCTCGTTAGTGAGCGTGATGGCAGACTGTCAATCAAGCAATCAATCAATGAGGATTTAACGTCTGGTTCTTTGGGCAAAGGCAATATCAGGGACGTTAAGCCCAGCATTTGGCAGTCCACTAGAGAGAGGTTCAAAGTTAAATGTAGAACATTGTTGAACTGTAGGCCTAATAATACAGCACTGTATAAAGTACAGGGCCGTAGCCAGGGGGGGGGTCGTACGACTCCCCCGCTCGGACGTTTTGTTCCGCTCGATCAGTGTAAAAAATTCCACCCACGACAGAGAGAGTGAGAGAGAGAGAGAGAGAGAGAGAGAAACTATGTTTTATGTTTATTACAATAAATATAACGATTGCAAAGAGTACTGTAACGAGAGTATGCCACATTTTTTACCTCCGAATTTTGACACAAAAATGTGGGGGGGGGGTCGAGTTTGCAACGGAATGAAGTAAGGTAAATTGATATAGTGGGTGGGAGGTTGTAATGTAGTCGAACTCTCCAGTCAAGTGGTGAATCAACTCTAATGATTTTAACCTGGATCAGCGACGGTCCTATAAGCTTAAATTGAG
>JAQFZF010003169.1:0-11620 GCA_034695365.1 Enchytraeus norvegicus
AGTGCAAGTCCGTTATCCAAGGCAAGAAAGTCTGCTAGAGCAGATCTAGGGTGGGAAGAGATGAGTTTTGAGCTTGCACTGGAAGGTAGAAATGCTTGTACAAGATCGCAAATCTTGTGGCAAAGAATTCCATAACTAGTGTTACATTATACGCCCTGTTGTCATTGTAAGATGAAGTGGAGTTTAAATTTGCATTTAGAGATTGATTATTATATCTGACATCGCCTTTGGGTGAGGAGCCTGACTTTAAATCCTCCTTGATTAATTGATTGATTGATTGAATTACAGGGCGTCGGGGACGGTGTGCGAGGCGGAGTGTCTTCTAACCGGCGACATCGTAGCCGTCAAGAAAATGGATCTACGCCGTCAGCAGAAGAAAGAACTGATAATAAGCGAGATTGAAGTGATGCGGGAGTGTCGACACGAGAACATCGTTAATTACATAGAGAGCTATCTAGTGGGGGCAGAGCTTTGGGTCGTCATGGAGTATCTAGAGGGTGGGGCTTTGACCGACGTTGTGACGGAGACCATTCTGAGTGAGGTACAGATGGCGGGAATCTGTTATAAGAGCCTCAGCGCTCTGGCATTTCTACATCACAATGAAATCATCCATCGGTAGGCTACTAATTACTGATTATATAATCGATCGATCAATCAGTGAGGGTGTACTTTTCCCTGGTTTCTCACGCGAATGCGATGTCAGGGACATCACAAGCGGAACATGCATCTACAGATATCTCTTAATCAATCAATTAATGAGGATTTAATGCCCAGTTTCTCACCCGAAGGCGATGTCAGGGACGTCCTACAATCCTACATGTCAAATTTCACAAAACTTAATGGATAACTTTGACTATAACTAATGTCATCCATGTTAGTCTTGGACTTCTTGAATTGAGAGCATCTACTGATTTGATTTCTAACAATTTGCATTGATTAATTTGAATTAATGATTAGGTTAATGGTCGATAAAGATCTAGAATTAGTCTCGGGTGTGTGGGTTAATTGATATAAATTGTAGTATCTATCTGTACTTTCTTATATTACGATGCTGAGAGTAATCGGGTTTAAAAATAACCCGGGTTAAGAAATATTCAATCAGCTATTTTTGGATTTTGTTGGATTTTTGGACTTTTATTGGATTTATAGCATGTAACTAAGATTAGAAATCTTAATCACTACTTTGAAGAGCTCTGTATGCTAAGTAAGTATCTTCCTAGCTGAAACTGCTCAAATTAATGTTAATTGAATGTTAATTATATGTCTGTTATTAGAGATATAAAAAGTGATAACGTACTATTGGGGATGGACGGAGAGGTCAAGTTGACAGATTTTGGTTTCTGCGCTCAAATATCCACGGACAACGCAAAGAGAGAGACGATGGTTGGAACTCCCTACTGGATGGCCCCTGAAGTCGTATCAAGGTTTGCAATAATAATAATAATAATGCCATGGCACTTTCAGTGACATGGCATTCCAGAGTACAAGAGATTAATTTTAAATGCTTTTTTTATCTATACTTTTTTAACGTATTAAAATCAATTTTATCATATTTTTAAGCCCAGGGTCGTTTACCACCCAGGGCATTTAAATTTAAAAAATAATAATAATAATAATAAAGTTTTACATCCTTTTCCTCATCAAAGGATTTAAATTTCAGAATATCCCTCCTGAAACTAAAGCTGTTTCGTAAGAGCCAACTTTTGCAGATACTGTGAAATTCCATGGGAAATACTACTTGTGTTAAGGCATGTCTTTGTTGGCGTGTAGTAAAGGTATTGTCTTTGTTGTTGGATCAATCTGTTGATCGACGAAATGCTCATATATAATGAAAGCCTTTGTCCTTCTATTCTCAGCTCACTAGAAAGAGAGAGTGAGAGAGAGATGTGTGTGTGTGTGTGTGTGTGCGTGCGTGCGTGTGCGTGCGTGTGTGTGTGTGTGTGTGTGTGTGTGTGTGTGTAAACACACATACACTATGTGACAGTATGTGTGTTTTATTAGGAGAGGTATAGCTATAATTATAGCTATCATAGCGATAGCTATAATTATAGCTATTATGGTTAAAGTGTGACAATCGGATGAACAGTTTGCACCAGTTGTTGGTCTGGGTTTCGATTTCCGTAACTTCCGAAAGAGTCAATCTAAGAGTATTATCATGAATATTCATTGGCCAACCAAGCTCACCATTACTTTATGAGTTGGTGCATTTGGAGAAACTAGTACGTATGAATTTTTGTACTAGTTAGTCTGTATGTGTGTGTATATAATGTATGTCTAATATTGTCTATGTTATTCAGGAAGAAGTACAGCTACAAAATCGACATATGGAGTCTCGGTATAATGACGATTGAAATGATCGACGGTGAACCGCCGTACATGAACGAGAAGCCGGTCAGAGCGTTGTACCTCATCGGGACCAATGGGAGACCGCGAGTCAAGAACAAGGAGAAGAAGAAGTTGTCTCCCGATCTCTTTAACTTCTTGGATAGATGTCTGGAGGTCGAACCGGCAGATCGTGCTTCCGCCGTGGAATTGTTACAACACCCGTTCTTTCTGAGAGCGGACAATCTTAAGAGCCTTAAGCAGAATATATTAGCCGCTCGTAAACAGAAATCGTTATAGCGCAATTAGTGTTAGGATTTAATTCTTTAATCTGCTGTTTGCAGGGAAATATGGGGATTATGGATTCTTAATTCATTTATTATTTCATGTTATTATCCGCTGCTTGCTTGTAAAATCATGAATGTTAATTTAATTACTGTTCATATTTAATATGCTGCCATCTGCTACTGCTATTCAAATCTATTATAGCATTATCTTAATGTTATTATGCAGTTGTTTAGTTTGTTAGTATGACCTGTTAGTGAATATGATATGTAAGGTTTTGTATTAGCGGCTTGACTTGAAGAAATCGGCTTCCAACTGTCAATGGCGACTCTAATCATCAAGACATAATGATAGTTTTTCTGCTGTTTGCTGGTTGTATAAGTTATAATAAAACAACACAATAAGGATTTAATGTCCGGTTCCTATCTCGAAGGTGTTGTTAGCGATGATACTTCAAGACAGACACTTCAATTTATCATCATCTTATTTATTATGATAATTATAATTAATGTCCGTTTCCTCATCCTGGGATGATGTCTGAGTCATCAAATATCTTCCTAGTACAGGAGTGCTTCAATTGCTTTTAGTTTTAACATATTGACATACATGTAGCTTGTGCCTACCGTACAGTATAATACAATATATAATAATATTTATTTGTTTTTTATATACTAGTTTTGTTGTGGACAATATTTATCCTATCATTTTAATTGTGTATAGTATATTTAATATGATTATTCATTTCAAAGTGCATATATAATAATATTTTCATACTTTACCTACTGGTGCAGATTTAATTGTGCCTCTCTAATAGTGCCTGTGCTGACGTGTGTTTATGTGTGTTTGTCTCTGCCTTTTGATGTGTTGATTTATTAGTGTTTGCATGTGTGCTTCTATTGACATATTTTCTATGTTACTATGTTTTGTGTTTCTATTTGGTGTATGCATATGTTTATATACCTATTCTTGTTTGTAGGCGATTTGTTATATTATTTGTTGCAGTTATATGTTTACAGATTTTTTATGTTTGATGATTATTAATTTTTCATTTTTTGTAGGCCTACTTATCAGTGTTTAACTGAATTGGATTAATGTGATTGTGCTACATATTTATGCTTTTGATGGCGTTTGGATGGAGTTCGTAGGTTGATTTAAATGCTTGCGTAATAGATTGATTATCTTCATTCACTTATATTTGTGTATCTATGACATGTGCCTAATTCAGGAGGATTGAGCGTTTTTTTCCTCGTCCAATTATGATATCAGGAAAGTTTAATATCTTCATTTTGCATGTGCTCATATATATAATATCTGATATTGTGTACGTATGTGTTTTAGCTACAGAGTTATTCATTGATTTTCGTAGCTAATGTTTACATAGTTTCTGTAATCGATCATTCCAGAGATACGTGTATGCTCACTATTTAATATTTAATTATTAATTTGCACAATTAACTATTAGACATTGTTCTATTCTATAGAATGGATACCTAATAGTTTATATAAATGTATAAATAATTATGCTAACTAAATATGCACCGCTTTACATCATGGATATTAATGCCATTGTATATAATTATTGTTTATGCTTCATAATGATCATTGTAAACAAGAAAATTTGTGCATACAATTGTTTCTGCACCATTGCTGTTGTTTTAGGCAGGGGCGTCTATCCCTATACCTTCATGGCGCAGCCTGCGCCATGGATAAAATTGGGGGGGAGTGGAAAATACTAGTAACTTTCTGAAATGGGGGGGGGAGTGGAAAAAATCATGTATTCCTTTACTCATAAAGAATTGAAAATGTAGTTTAGAAATAATATCCAGCTCCACTGTAGTGACTGTACAGTGAAGGATCTAGAAAATTGGAACAAAGTTTTGTTTGAAGAGCCCAAAAAATTTTTTGCTCGCTTCGCTCGCTAAATTTATGCTCTTTATTCAAGACATTGTGCGCCAATTTACGAGCGACATTTTACAGGGGGTCGCTTCACTTTTGGTGTAAAAAAATTGTTTTTTTGGGGGGTGACCTTGCGCCATAAAGTCACCTGAAATTTGGGGGATAGACGCCACTGGTTTTAGGTGTTAAGCATCCTTTATGAAGTAATAGGTATTGAATAAATATCCAATGTTGATTGAGGTTATTCGTTGTAACTTTACAAGGCTGAAATTGATTGTATGATATGTAAATTGTATATTATTTTGTACATTTTTCTTATGCTGTTAATAACAAGCTATTGTCATATTATTGACATATGGCATTTCATTGCTTAATTGTTTAAAAAATGACCTATTAGCATATGCCTGTGCTATGTGCATAATAACCAAAGATGATGGTAATTTTGTGATGTTATTCTAAAACGACTTGGACTCTGAGGGCATTTTGATTGTGGTTCTGAATAAATTTAATTGCTCAAACTAAGTGCGTATCTTGTTGATTGCATATATTCAAGATATTTTAGCTGTATTATCTTGTTAGAATAGCCAGTATAAAATTATTTATATAGTTGCTTAATTTCATCGAAACTCTTCTAGCAAAATCTGAAGTTGTGCAATTATTTCTATTAATGGCACTAGTTTTGCAAATATGACGCAGTTTTCAACCCTGTTGGATTGCCGAATTTGTTAGCAAACATGTCAGATAAGCAGAAGGCCACGAGTTCGAGTCCCCGGCAGATCTGTCTCTCACAGTATCCTTGGATACGGAAACAGACGTTAAACTTAGCTTTACATCTTCACATGGTAACCACAGGTCTGGCGCATATGATCCAATTATTAAATTGGATTGTGTAGAGTGAGGTTGGAGACCTCACCGCTGGATTAATGACTATGTCACCTGTGTGCTGAAATCGCTCAGGATTGGGATAAGCTTCGTGTCTACGTTTGGTAACGAATATGGCACACAACCTTTACCTTCACATCATCACCTCACTGTTTACTCCGGTATTGCTTGGGCTGTATGTTGCTGCCTATGGGCCTTTACATTCAGTTCACGTTTTCTGTCTGTGCATACTGCTTCTGCTGTCTTTGCCGTGAAATAAAGTAATCAATTCAACTTCATGGTGCATGTTTTAAAGTCGGTTTTGACTTCAGAGACACCATCAGTGATGGGCTGAACTAGAACTCTGAAACGCTGCAATGTTCTAATAGCCATTTTACAAACGTCTCTACTAAACAGCGGAGTTTTAATATATAAAATTGTTGCTTTAAGTAATTGCTATTATATGGATGAAATATATCGATTTGGACTGGAAGAAATGTTCTTAATTAAATCTTATTCTTATTTAGTCGTTTTCTCATGTAGACTGTCGTGCATAATTCATTAAACTATTTGTAACAGTTGTCTAAAAACCATATCATGAAAGAATTACCGTCCTGTTCCTCACCGGAAGGTGACGTGGGGATGTCAAATTTAAAATATCATTTAAATACTTTTAATATACCTATAAAGTGCTTCCTAGACTTAGTTGAGAGTCAACTGCTTTACTCTTCATTGCTTTTCACTTAGATGACATGATTTGGTATCTTCTTCTTTCAGGTGTCCTGCCGGTTTCCAGCTTTGACGGTCATGGTTTTCCAAATATCTCGTGTCTCCTGCAATTCTAATAATTTCTATGTCTTCAACGTTCATCCATTCACTGAGACTCCCTTTATAGGTAATTCTTCGTCTTTCTTTTCTGCGCTTTCCTTCAATTTTTTTGCTTATGATTATGCTTTCTATTTCTTTATTCCTCATAACATGAGTTAGTAGAGAGGAGTAATAATTACTTGATCTCTTAATTTTAGTTTAAAATTTATGATTTTTATCAAATGACTACATTCTGTTGATCGGTGACTGTTGAATTATAATGAAAATGATCGTATTATCTAAAGTGATATTAGTTCTACTTCTGATCGAAATCAATAGGAATTTAATGAAACGTTAGAGAAATATTCTTATTTGTTGATATATTGTTTATAATTAAATCGAGTGATAAATAAAATTGCTTGGATTAATTTATTGATGTTTTTGTCTTTGTCAATGTCCGTGACTTCTTGTTTCGTGCTGCTAACAAAAGACTGGTTTACGGGACTATTTTGTCTCTGAATGAGGATCTATGGTGCCGTTTTCCCACACGAAGACGATGTCAGGGACGTCCAAAGCACATCTAAGACCACTTTGAATTAGTAGTCTTCTGTTATAATGAGTGTTGACTCAGGCATATTTAAGAATAGACCAACAGAAAGCTGTAAATGTTCCTAGGTACTGACTAACGCAGTCATTGAGGATGAAGGATAAGACGACCCACCTCTGAAAACAAAATTATCTCCAAGAAAATATGGCATTCAAACTCTACAGTTATTTTATATTTCAATCGCTTTCCAGACTCCAGAGGTTTAATGCGGTTTTTATATCATAGCTCTTTTAATCTAGTATATCTCGAGTAGCTATTCATTCCTTTCTTATTGAATCGTTTTTATAACAACCCACAAGCTGTTTAGTGCTTACACTGGGGGTAAAAATACTAATTTAGTTTCGTTAAATTCGTATTATTTCCAAGTATCTAGTTGTAATTCGGAGCCACTCTTGCCTCGGGATAGTACGTACCCCCCTGCTGATCCCCTCCCACCCTCATACTATATCCAGACTCATCCAGATATCCCTCGTCCTCCTGTCTCCTTGCCCCATCGCGCCTAGTCGGGGACACGGACTGAGAATCCTTATTTCTTTGTCGCAGCCTCCTTCGATACCCTGGCGAGAACGACTGGTTGGTTGGTCTTGGCTTCCAGTAGTCCACGTTTCTCACAGGAGCTGGTCGTCTTCTCTCCTCTGATCTGGCCCTGCCTGCCTCAGTGCTGCGGTACTCGTGGACAGGGTCCAGACCACTTTGACGGTTGTAAGGGGTTTTAAGGTTCATCTGGGCCTCGGTCAGGTGGGTCCCTGGGTAGAGTCTTGGGCCCTTCTGGCTCTCCAGTCTGGGATAGTCCTGATCTTCATATGACTGCAAACATTCCAACAACAAAATTAAAGCGCTATCGTCATCAATGCTAAATCAAATCTCGTGAGGAGAAAATATATTCTATAAGCAATTAATTGAATTTAAGGTTTGGAAATTCCCACAGAATTGAAACATTTAAATTAATTATTAATCAATAAAATTTCAAAAATCTCTTTCACCTTTGGTATTTGAGCAGTGTCTGAGCAGCAATGCTGTTGGCTTTTCTAATATACAGTGTATAATTGATTTATGTTCAATTTGTTATCTAATTTATTAAAAGTAATTATAATACTCCATATAATTTGATTTGTCGTGTTTGCCATATATATTTGTATGCTATACAGAAACTGTACAGAGTTATCTGACCCTTTTGGTGTTCTATGATAAGTAACTAAATTAGATCATAATTATTACAAGACAAACTCACATTATCGTAATATCCAGGATTAGCAGTGTGGTACTCTCCTGTTGGAGCACCGACATGTATTAATGGAGCCTCCCCTCGCATAGACATGGATGGTGCACCAACCTCCACTCGTGGTACTTCAATAATTCTTGTTTGAGGCTTCGACGCATTATCTCTATATCTCTGACGAGAACTTCTCTGAGGTGCCTTCGGGCTCTCCGCGTTAACCCTTGCACCGGTGTTCATGGAATCAGAATCCGCAGCCACCCCAGGATACATAACAACCACATCAGTTGGTCGACCTTTACCTCTCGTTGGACTGTTCGTGTCGTCAAATCTTGCAGTACTTGACCCAAAACTGTAGCCAAGTTTCTTTGTGTCCAAGTTAGCATCTGAATCAACCTGCGCATCGGGAAGATCTTTAGGATATACTACGATGCAATCTGTGGCTCCAGGTTTCAGTTTTGGTGGCTTGACAGTCCCATCGAATCTTGGACGACTTGACCCAAAACTGTACTGCAGTTTGTTTCCATCAGCATCCGTTTCAGCATTGACCTCCACTTCTGGAATCTCTCTCGGATAGCCAACTACCAAATCCGGAGCATTAACATTTCCTCTGGGTGGTTTTACGGTGCCATAAAATCTTGGCTGACTCGCTCCAAAACTGTATGAATTTCTGCTAACATCCAAATTGCCATCAACTCTTTCTGGACTGACTCGAACAGTTGGTGAGTTGGTATTGAAATGAAGTGTTGGCTCATCAATTGCTACTCTTGCTGGTGATCTACTCGGTGTCCTGGTCTGTAAGCGAGGTCCGTCATAATTAAAATCATTTCTGCCTTGAACTCTTACGTGCCCTATCGGCTGTTGCTGAATATTGATAACCCTTGGTTCACGGACTTCAGGTCCTCGAGTTCTCACACTAGCTTCAGTTGTACCCAAATTTGGCCTCTCAATATCTATCTTTGGCGCCTTTAGTCGCAGATTCGGCTTCTTGAAGTCAAATTTCGGTGTCCTGAACTTGAAATCAGGGGATTCGTATCTTGCATCACTTCTTGGCTGAACTCTTACATGTTCGACCGGCTGGACAGTTGGGTGGTGCACTTTTATCACACTAGGTCCCTCAATCACTGGGCCTCTACCTCTTACACTGGCCTCAGTGGTGTGCATATCTGGTCCTTTCAAGTCGATATTTGGTGCCTTTATGTTCCAGTCGGGCTTCTTTATGTTCAACTTTGGAGCTTTAATGTTCCAATCTGGTGTCTTCATTTGCCATTTTGGTGCTTTGACGCTCAAATCTGGGTTGTGTACTTCCACTTGGGGAGCTCTGACTTCCGCATTAGGTGCTCTTACATTGGCTTCCATTCTTGGTGCTCTAATTTCTGCATTAGGAACTCTGACGTTTGCATCCACTCTTGGTGCTCTTATTTCTGCATTTGGGACTCTGTAATCGGCTTCTATTCTTGGCGCCCTTATTTCTGCATTGGGAGCCCTTACGTTAGCTTCCACTCTTGGCGCTCGTATTTCTGCATTTGGAACTCTATAATCGGCTTCTATTCTTGGCGCTCTTATTTCTGCATTGGGAACTCTATAATCGGCTTCAATTCTTGGCGCTCTTATTTCTGCATGTGGTGCCCTCACATTGGCGTCCACCCTTGGTGCTTCGTATTGTAAATCAGCAGTTCTTGTGTGAATGACTGGACCATGAATGTCTGCTCTGGGTTGAGTTATCACAGGTCCTCTGATGTCAGCATTGGGTGCTCGAACATCAACTGAAGGGACGTCTGCCCTTACCTCTCCACTTCTCTTACAACAGGAACAGCACCCGATCAAACAACCACAACAAGGATTACAACAGCTTCCACAACAGCCTCCCGTCGCTGATGGGGTAATCAGCGCAACACCATCATCCAGACCAGCCTTTAGTGGATTGGTGACACTACGAAATTTGTCTGCCAGATTTACGTCGAATTCTCCCTGACGATGTTTCACTCTGTAATTGCTATCCAGATGCTGTATGACATTTGCTCCTCCGGATGCGGAAGGATTCCTGATGTCTATCGGATCCTGAACATACTCGTATAAATGATCATATCCTCTCGTTCTGTCGTAATCATAAGCGTTATTATACTGATACAAGCCATTTCTCTCCCTCTCAATGGCATGTCCAGGATAGCCCAAGCCTTGTTTTTCATAGGGATGAGACATCCCGAACCCGTAATCCTTGGCGCTGTGTACAACTTGGGGTAGGGGTGGTTTACGACCCGCGATGTCCATGTGGAATGGGTCCACTTTTCTACCGTTGTAGAGCTCCCCGGATGCGTTAGCGTCACGGAATGCCCTGGATTCTAAAACATCAATCATTCAAACAATGAGGATTTAACGTTTGGTTCCTCACCCGAAGGCGAAGTCTGAGGCATCTTTACACAACATTAAATATATTTGCTATTTGTCAAAGTAAAATAGGTGGTAAATAAATGTATAATATTTTGGATCGTGTACTCCTAGTACTTAGCCTACACTTTATATGCATACTTTCACGTGTCGAGAACTGCAAGTGTCGTAAGAGGCCACGAACGAAGATGCTGCAGTGAGTGTCAGAGTAGTTTGCGCCATGTATTCTGTGTATTTGACCTGTTGGTCACTCAAATTCCAGAATAAATATTCATTTTGCTTGTCATTACAACAATTCTGAATAACTGTTTAATTCCATTTAAATTACCTTACTTCAAGATATACAAATCGCTACTGCTCATATTTATAATTGTTGTATAAACAGTGTGAGTATGTCACATATTTTGTAGTCTATAACTGAAGTGTATAGCTAATAAATTATTAGGTCATTAACAAACTTAATACATCTATTAACTTTTAGATGCTTACGATCATAAGGAGAGAATAGAACTGTTTCAGGATCCGCCACGTAATCTTTCTTAGGGGCGACCAACGTCACTGCTGGAGTGTTCAGGTGATGTATTCCATTACTGACAGGCTGATCTACCACCACCCTTGTGGGAACCTCCGTGGTAGTTGTCAATCCTCGAAAATCTGGCAGGTGAATATCCGGTCGTGGAATTGTTGGAGCCTTAATTCTGCCATCAAACCATCCTTTTGGTCCGGTGATAGATGGTCCGGTTACAGAAGGTCCTGATATATGTGGTTCAGAAATATTTGGTCCATTTACTCTAGCATCGACCTGCCTAACTTCAACCACTGGTTTGGAAACATTGGTTTCAACCCTGGGACCTCTAATGGTTGGTGCATATACCCTTCCATCGCCTGCATTGACATTCACATTTGGGGTTCGTACGTCATAAGGATGAACTTCCACATGTGGAGCTCTTATGTCAGTTGTATGAGCATCAATTCTAGGTCCATCAATTCTACCATCAATCCTAGGTCCATCAATCCTGGGTCCATCAATTCTAGGTCCATCAATTCTCGCATTCAGCGGTTGAACATTTACATTCGGTCCATCAATCCTAGGTCCATCAAATCTTGCATTCAGTGGTTGAACTTTTACATGTGGTCCATCAATCCTAGGTCCATCAATCCTACCATCAATCCTAGGTCCATCAATCCTAGGTCCATCAATCCTAGGTCCATCAATCCTAGGTCCATCAATCCTAGCA